>JAGSMT010001374.1:0-108964 GCA_029286875.1 Lamproptera curius | reverse complement strand
GATATAAGCGCTTACTAATGGACCTTCCAGGATTTTAATAATTGGCATTATTGGGGTATATCGTCTACCAACCCGTTTATTTTTTTATTTCCTTGATTTCCATATATAGCGCCCTATAAGCCCATATAATACTTTGTTGACTGTTTAATGTTGGTTTTGGGGGTAAATTATCAACTTGATTTAAGGATTTGTTTTGGATCAAGATTCAAACCTTTATTTTAAGATATGTTAACCCTAAAAATTGGATATCCAGGATTTTAATAATTTGGTTATCGGAAAGTCAACTCCAAAAATGCTGATTTGTTTCGATTAAGCATTTTGTTTTAAATATAGTGCCCGTAAAGGACCATATAAATTTTGCGTTGACTGTTTTAATTTGTGTTATTGCGGTAAATTATCAATTTGTATTTGGCTATCTGTTTTGACGATTCATTTTGTTGTTTAAATATATTCCCCTGATATGTGCGGTAATGGACCTTCCAATTTTAATTAATTGCATTATTGGGTATATCGTCTACCCAACCATACCCGATTTTTTCGATTACGAGGATTTTTTTCCACAAATTATAAGCCCATAAAACATTTTTGCGTTGGACCCTTTTAATGTTTTGGTTATTTGGGAAAATTATCAACTTTATTTGCCGGATTTGTTTTGATCAAGATTCAAATTTGTTATTTTAAGATTATACCCCGTTATATTCGCAACATAAATTGATATCCAGGATTTAAAATAATTTGTTATCCGGGTACACCGTCAACCCAAACATGCTGAAGGTTTTATTACGAGTCATTTCGTTATTTAAATATAGCGCTCCTATAAGAAACCATAACATTTTTTGGACCGTTCAATACTTTGTGTTATTTGGGTAAATTAATAACTTTATTTTGCCGATTGTTTTGACGATTCATTTCTTGTTTTAAATATATCCCTCGATATAAGGCTACTAAGGGACCTTTCCAGGATTTTAATAATTGCATTATTTGGGTATAATGTTCCTAACCATACCGATTTGTTTCCGATTACGAGGCATTTCGCCATTTACATATAAAGGCCCGTTGGCTTCCAAATAATATTTTGTTGACCGTTTAATGCCTTGTTTTGCGGGAAATTATCAATTTGTATTTTTATTTGATTTGACGGATTATACCTGTTATTTTGAAGATATAAGTTTATTGGGCACATAAAGAATTTCTGGATTTAAAAATTGGTTATTTCCATGGAATTCTCAACCCAAACAATGAGTTGTTTCGATTACGGTATTTCCTGGTTTTAAATATAAAAGGCTCCGGTATACGCCAATATAAATTTTTAGTTGACCGTTCAATGCTTGTGTAAAGGGTAAATTATCAACTTGTATTTTGGATTTGTTTGAATTTATACCCTGTTTGAAGATATACCCCGTTATATTCGCAATAAAGATATCTCTGGATTTTAAAATTGGTTATCCGGGTATACTACCCAACCTTAAGATGCCGGAATTAGTTTCGATTAGGGCTTTGCCATTTAAATATTAAGGCCCCTCGGCCTTCCATATAACATTTCGGTTAACCGTTTAATGCTTTTGTTATTGCGGTAAATTATCAATTGTATTTGGTTGATTTGTTTTGATCAAGATTCATACCTGGTTTTTAAAGATATACCCCTTACCCGCAAATAAATTGATATCTTGATTTAAAAATTGCTTTTAACTTTCAAACTCAAAAATGCCGAATTTTTGGATTACGAGGCATTTCTTTATTTCTATAGCGGCCCGTATAAACCATATAATATTTTTGCGTTGACCGTTCAATACTTTGGTTATTGCGGTTAAATTATCAACTTGTATTTGCGATTGTTTTGATCAAGATTCATTTGTTGGGTTTTAAAATATCCTCGATATAAGCCTACTAAGTGACCTTCCAGGATTTTAATAATTGCATTATTGCGGATATCGTCTACTCAACCATACCGGATTTGTTTCGATTAAAGTATTTCTATGATTTACATAAAGGCCCATAAGCCCATATAACATTTCCAACCGTTTAATGCTTGTGATTGCAGTAAATTATCAACTTGTATTTGTTGATTTGTTTTGACTAATATTTAATAATGTTGTTTGAATATATCCTCGATATAATTTGCTTAGGAATGGAATCCCAGAATTTTAATAATTGGGTTATCGCGGTACACTGTCAACCTTCCAAAATGCCGATTTGTTTCGATTAGGGTTCTTTTGCTATTTAAATATAAAGGCCCTTATTAGCTTAAAAACTGTTATGACTTGCCCGTACAGTTTGGTGTCATTCAAATTATCAATTTGTACTTGCTTTACCTGTTTTGATAAATTCATTTTGTTGTTTAAATATATCCCCGATATAAGCGCTACTAAGTGGGACCCTTTCCAGGATTTTAATAATTGCATTATTGCGGTATATCGTCTACTCAACCAAAATTGATTTGTTTGATTACGAGAATTTTCATTTTAATATAGCGCCCGTATGCCCATATAAATTTCGGTTGACCGTTTAATGTTTGTTATTGCGGGTAAATTATCAACTTGTATTTGCTGATTTGTATTGATCAAGATTCCAAACCTTTATTTGAAGATATACCCTGGTTATATTCCGCACATAAAATTGTTATTCTGGGATTTTAATAATTGGGTTATCCGGGTACACCCTCAATCAAACATGCTGAGTTGTTTCTGGATTACGGGTCATTTCCATATTTAAATATTACATTCCCGTATTTTGCCAATATAACTGGCTGCCTTTGGACCGTTCAAACTTGTGTTAGTGTTGAAATTTACAACTTGTAATTTGCTGGGATTTGTTTTGATCAAAATTCATTTCTGTTGTTTAAAATATTCTCACTGATATAAGCGCTACTAATGGACTATCCAGGATTTTAATGATTCATTATTGCGGTATATCGTCTACTCAACACATACCGATTTGTTTCTGATTACGAGTCATTTTCGCCAATTTCACATATAAGCGCTCTCGTATAAGCTCCTAAACTATGCGTTGACCGTTTAATGCTTAGTGTATTGCGGTAAATTATCTCAACTTGTATGCCGATTTGTTTTGATCACAGATTCATTTCCTGTTATTTAAATATAGCCTCGTATATAGCTACATAAACTGTATCCTGGATTTTAATAATTGCTTATGCGGTATACTATCAACTCAATGTCATCCGATTGTTTTGATTAGGAGGTCATTTCGCTTTGCATATATACGCTCCGTATAAGCCCATAATAACATTTCGCGTTGACCGTTTAATGCTTGTTATTGCGGTAAATTATTAACTTGTATTTGCCGATTTGTTTTGATCAGAGATTCATACCTGTTGTTTAAAGATATACCCCAGTTATAATTTCGCACATAAATTGATATCTCAGGATTTAAATAATTGCGTTATCGCGGTACACTGTCAACTCAAACATGCCGATTTGTTTCGATTACTAGCCATTTCTCTATTTAAATATAGCGCCCGTATAAGACCATATAACATTATGCCTTGACCGTTCAAAACTTGTGTTGTTGCTGTAAATTATCAACACTTGCTGATTTGTTTTGATCAAAATTCATTTCTGTTGTTTATATACTCTCACGATATAATCGCTCCTAAAGGGATATCCAAGATTTTAATAATTGCATTATTGCGGTATATCGTCTACTCAAACATACCGATTTGTTTTGATTACGAGTCATTTCTGCTCTTTAAATATAGCGCTCCGTATTAGCCAATATAACTGTATGCCTTGACCGTTCAGTACTAGTGTTATTGCTGTAAATTATCAATTTGTACTTGCCGATTCGTTTTTGATCAAGATTCATTTCTGTTGTTTAAATATATCCCTCGATATAAGCTACTAAGTGGACCTGCAGGATTTTAATAATTGCATTATTGCGGTATATCGTCTACTCAACCATACCGATTTGTTTCTGATTACGAGGCATTTCTGCCATTTAAATATAGCGCTCCGTATAAGCCCTTATAACATTTTGCGTTGACCGTTCAATGCTTGTGTTATTGCGGTAAATTATCAACTTGTATTTGCCGATTTGTTTTGATCAAGATTCATACCTGTTATTTAAAGATATACCCCGTTATATTCGCACATAAATTGATATCTCAGGATTTTAATAATTGCGTTATCGCGGTATACTACCAACTCAAGTATGCCGATGAGTTTCGATTACGGGTCATTTCCTGCTATTTAAATATAGCGCTCCGTATAAGCCTCATATAACATTTTGCGTTGACCGTTCAATACTTGTGTTATTGCGGTAAATTATCAACTTGTATTTGCCGATTTGTTTTGATCAAGATTCATACCTGTTATTTGAAGATATACCCCGTTATATTCGCACATAAATTGATATCTCAGGATTTAAATAATTGCGTTATCGCGGTACACTGTCAACTCAAACATGCCGATTTGTTTCGATTACGAGTCATTTCTGCTATTTAAATATAGCGCTCCGTATAAGCCCATATAACATTTTGCGTTGACCGTTCAATACTTGTGTTATTGCGGTAAATTATCAACTTGTATTTGCCGATTTGTTTTGATCAAGATTCATACCTGTTATTTGAAGATATACCCCGTTATATTCGCACTTAAATTGATATCTCTGGATTTTAATAATTGCGTTATCGCGGTACACTGTCAACTCAAACATGCCGATTTGTTTCGATTACGGGTAATTTCACTAGTTTAATATAGCGCTCCTCATAAGCCCATATAACATTTCGCGTTGATCTACTGTTTAATGCTTGTGTTATTGCGGTAAATTATCAACTTGTATTTGCCGATTTGTTTTGATCAATATTTAATAAAGTTGTTTGAATATATCCTCGATATAATTGCTTAGAATGGACATCCCAGGATTTTAATAATTGCGTTATCGCGGTACACTGTCAACTCAAAAATGCCGATTTGTTTCGATTACAAATCATTTCTGCTATTTAAATATAGCGCTCCGTATTTGCCAATATAACTGCATGCCTTGACCGTTCAAAACTTGTGTTATTGCTGTAAATTATCAACTTGTACTTGCCGATTTGTTTTGATCAAAATTCATTTCTCTGTTGTTTAAATATCTCTCACGATATAATCGCTCCTAAAGGATATCCAAGGATTTTAATAATTGCGTATCGCGGTACACTCTTAACTCAAACATGCCGAGTTGTTTCGATTACGGGTCACTTCTGCTATTTAAATATAGCGCTCCGTATAAACATATAACATTTTGCGTTGACCGTTCAATGCTTGTGTTATTGCGGTAAATTATCAACTTGTATTTGCCGATTTGTTTTGATCAAGATTCATACCTGTTATTTGAAGATATTCCCGTTATATTCGCACATAAATTGATGTCTCTGGATTTTACTAATTGCGTTATCGCGGTACACTACCAACTCAATTATGCCGATTAGTTTCGATTTCGGATCATTTCCGCTATTTAAATATAGCGCTCCGTATAAGCACCTATAACATTTTGCGTTGACCGTTCAATGCTTGTGTTATTGCGGTAAATTATCAACTTGTATTTGCCGATTTGTTTTGATCAAGATTCATACCTGTTATTTAAAGATATACCCCGTTATATTCGCACATAAATTGATATCTCTGGATTTTAATAATTGCGTTATCGCGGTACACTGTCAACTCAAACATGCCGATTTGTTTCGATTACGAGTCATTTCTGCTTTTTAAATATAGCGCTCCGTATAAGCCCATATAACATTTTGCGTTGACCGTTCAATGCTTTTGTTATTGCGGTAAATTATCAATTTGTACTTGCCGAGTCGTTTTGATCAAGATTCATTTCTGTTGTTTAAATATATCCCTTGATATAAGCGCTACTAAGTGGAACTCCCACGATTTTAATAATTGCATTATTGCGGTATATCGTCTACTCAACCATACCGATTTGTTTCGATTACGAGGCATTTCTGCCATTTAAATTAAGCGCTCCGTATAAGCCCATATAACATTTCGCGTTGACCGTTTAATGCTTGTGTTATTGCGGTAAATTATCAACTTGTGCTTGTCGATTTGTTTTGATCAAGATTCATACTTGTTATTTGAAGATATACCCTGTTATATTCGCACATAAATTGATATCTCAGGATTAAAATAATTGTGTTATCGTGAACACTTTCGACTCAAACATGCCGATTTGTTTCGATTACGGGTCATTTCTGCTATTTAAATATAGCGCTCCGTACAAGCCCATACAACATTTAGCGCTGACCGATCAAAACTTGTGTTATTCTGTAAATTATCAACTTGACTTGCCGCATTTGTTTTGATCAAATTCATTTCTGTTGTTTAAATATCTCTCACGATATAATCGCTCCTAAAGGCATATCCAGATTTAATAATTGCATTATTGGGTATATCGTCTACTCAAACATAACGATTTGTTTTGATTAGAGTCATTTCTCTTTAAATATAGCGCCCGTATTAGCTTAAAAAAAAAAAAAAAAAAAAAAAAAAAAAAAAAAAAAAAAAAAAAAAAAAAAAAAAAAAAAAAAAAAAAAAAAAAAAAAAAAAAAAAAAAAAAAAAAAAAAAAAAAAAAAAAAAAAAAAAAAAAAAAAAAAAAAAAAAAAAAAAAAAAAAAAAAAAAAAAAAAAAAAAAAAAAAAAAAAAAAAAAAAAAAAAAAAAAAAAAAAAAAAAAAAAAAAAAAAAAAAAAAAAAAAAAAAAAAAAAAAAAAAAAAAAAAAAAAAAAAAAAAAAAAAAAAAAAAAAAAAAAAAAAAAAAAAAAAAAAAAAAAAAAAAAAAAAAAAAAAAAAAAAAAAAAAAAAAAAAAAAAAAAAAAAAAAAAAAAAAAAAAAAAAAAAAAAAAAAAAAAAAAAAAAAAAAAAAAAAAAAAAAAAAAAAAAAAAAAAAAAAAAAAAAAAAAAAAAAAAAAAAAAAAAAAAAAAAAAAAAAAAAAAAAAAAAAAAAAAAAAAAAAAAAAAAAAAAAAAAAAAAAAAAAAAAAAAAAAAAAAAAAAAAAAAAAAAAAAAAAAAAAAAAAAAAAAAATTTTTTTTTTTTTTTTTTTTTTTTTTTTTTTTTTTTTTTTTTTTTTTTTTTTTTTTTTTTTTTTTTTTTTTTTTTTTTTTTTTTTTTTTTTTTTTTTTTTTTTTTTTTTTTTTTTTTTTTTTTTTTTTTTTTTTTTTTTTTTTTTTTTTTTTTTTTTTTTTTTTTTTTTTTTTTTTTTTTTTTTTTTTTTTTTTTTTTTTTTTTTTTTTTTTTTTTTTTTTTTTTTTTTTTTTTTTTTTTTTTTTTTTTTTTTTTTTTTTTTTTTTTTTTTTTTTTTTTTTTTTTTTTTTTTTTTTTTTTTTTTTTTTTTTTTTTTTTTTTTTTTTTTTTTTTTTTTTTTTTTTTTTTTTTTTTTTTTTTTTTTTTTTTTTTTTTTTTTTTTTTTTTTTTTTTTTTTTTTTTTTTTTTTTTTTTTTTTTTTTTTTTTTTTTTTTTTTTTTTTTTTTTTTTTTTTTTTTTTTTTTTTTTTTTTTTTTTTTTTTTTTTTTTTTTTTTTTTTTTTTTTTTTTTTTTTTTTTTTTTTTTTTTTTTTTTTTTTTTTTTTTTTTTTTTTTTTTTTTTTTTTTTTTTTTTTTTTTTTTTTTTTTTTTTTTTTTTTTTTTTTTTTTTTTTTTTTTTTTTTTTTTTTTTTTTTTTTTTTTTTTTTTTTTTTTTTTTTTTTTTTTTTTTTTTTTTTTTTTTTTTTTTTTTTTTTTTTTTTTTTTTTTTTTTTTTTTTTTTTTTTTTTTTTTTTTTTTTTTTTTTTTTTTTTTTTTTTTTTTTTTTTTTTTTTTTTTTTTTTTTTTTTTTTTTTTTTTGGGTAATTCACTCAAAATCGATTTGTTTTGATTCGGTCATTTCCCTTTTAAATATAAACCCCGTATTAGCTTATAACATTTCATGCCTTGACCGTTAATGTTGTGTATTGCGGTAAATTATCAACTTGTATTTGCCGATTTGTTTTGGATCAAGATTCATACCGTTGTTTATAGATATACCCTCGTTATATTCGCTACATAAATTGATATCTCTGGATTTTAATAATTCGTTATCGCGGTACACTGTCAACTCAAACATGCTGATTTGTTTCGATTACGAGTCATTTCTTGCTTTTAATATAGCGCTCCGTATAAGACCATATAACATTTCGCGTTGACTGTTCAATACTTGTGTTATTGCGGTAAATTATCAACTTGTATTTGCCGATTCGTTTGATCAAGATTCATTTCTGTTGTTTAAATATATCCCTGATATAAGCGCTACTAGTGGACCTTCCAGGATTTTAATAATTGCATTATTGCGGTATATCGTCTACTCAACCATACCGATTTGTTTCGATTACGAGGCATTTCTGCCATTTACATATAGCGCTCGTATAAGCCCATATAACATTTCCGTTGACTGTTTAATGCTTGTGTTATTGCGGTAAATTATCAACTTGTATTTGCGATTTGTTTTGATCAAGATTCAAACCTGTTATTTTGATGATTTACCCGTTATATTCGCACATAAATTGATATCTCAGGATTAAATAATGGTTATCGTGAACACTTTCACTCAAACATGCTGATTTGTTTCGATTACGGTCATTTCTGCTATTTAAATATAGCGCTCCGTACAAGCCATACAACATTTAGCGCTGACTGATCAAAACTTGTGTTATTGCGTAAATTATCAACTTGTATTGCATTTGTTTTGATCAAGACTTCTGTTGTTTAAATATTCTCACGATATAAGCTCTAAATGGACTATCCAGATTTTAATAATTGCATTATTGTGGTATATCGTCTACTCAAACATAACGATTTGTTTTGATTATGAGTCATTTCTCTTTAAATATAGCGCTCCGTATTAGCTTATAAACTTATGCCTTGACCTGTTCAGTACTAGTGTATTGCTGTAAATTATCAATTTGTATTGCCGATTGTTTTGATCAAGATTCATTTTGTTGTTTAAATATCCCTGATATACGCTACTAAGTGACTTCCAGGATTTAAATAATTGCATTATTGCATATCGCTCACAACCATACCGATTTGTTTCGATTACGAGGTCATTTCCATTTACATATAGCGCTCCGCATAGCCCATAAACATTTAGCGTTGACTGTAATCTTGTGTTATTGCATGTAAATTATCAACTTGTATTTGCCGATTGTTTTGATCAAGATTCATTTCTGTTGTTTAAATATTCCCGATATAAGTCGCTACAAGTGGACCTTCCAGATTTTAATAATTGCATTATTGCGGTATATCGTCTACTCAACCATACCGATTTGTTTTGATTACGAGGCATTTCTCCATTTACATATAGCGCTCCGTATATCTATATAACATTCTCAGCGTTGACCGTTTAATGCTTGTGTTATTGCTGTAAATTATCAATTGTATTTGCCGATTTGTTTTGATCAAGATTCAAACTCTGTTATTTAAGATATACCCGTTATATTCAAGCCACTAAATTGGATATCGCAGGATTTTAATATTGCGTTATGCGGTACACCGTCAACTCAACATACGCGATTTGTTTCGATTACGAGTCATTCTGCTTTAATATAGGCCCATAAGCCCATATAACATTTGCGTTGACTGTTTAATGCTTGTGTTATTGCGGTAAATTATCAACTTGTATTTGCTGATCTGTTTTGATCAAGATTCATTTCGTTGTTTAAATATATCCCCTGATATAAGCGCTACTAAGTGGACCTTCCAGGATTTTAATAATTGCATTATTGCGGTATATCGTCTACTCAACCATACCGATTTGTTTTGATTACGAGGCATTTCTGCCATTTACATATAGCGCCCGTATAGCTTCCATATACATTTCGTTGACTGTTTAATGCTTGTGTTATTGCGGTAAATTATCAACTTGTATTTGCGATTTGTTTTGATCAAGATTCAAACCTGTTATTTTGAGATTACCCCGTTATATTCGCGACATAAATTGATATCCAGGATTAATAATGGTTATCGCGACACTTCCGACTCAAACATGCCGATTTGTTTCGATTACGAGTCATTTCCTGCTATTTAAATATAGCGCTCCGATAAGCCCAATAAATATTTAGCGCTGACCGATCAAACTGTGTATTCGAAATTATCAACTTGTACTTGGATTTGTTTTGATCAACATTTCTGTTGTTTAAATATTCTCACGATATAATCGCTCCAAAGGCATATCCAAGGATTTTAATAATTGCATTATTGCGGTATATCGTCTACTCAAACATAACGATTTGTTTCTGATTACGAGTCATTTTCTGCCTTTAAATATAGCGCTCCGTATTAGCTTCTAAAACTGTATGCCTTGACCGTTCAGTACTTGTCATTGCTGTAAATTATCAATTGTATTTGCGATTGTTTTGATCAAGATTCATTCTGTTTATAATATATCCCCGTATATAAGCGCACATGATCTTCCAGGATTTTAATAATTGCATTATTGCGGTATATCGTCTACTAACCATTCCTGATTTGTTTCGATTACGAGGCATTTCTGCATTTACATATAGCGCTCCGTATAAGCCCATATAACATTTCGCGTTGACGTTTAATGCTTGTGTTATTGCAGGTAAATTATCAACTTGTATTTGCGATTCGTTTTGATCAAGATTATTTCGTTGTTTAATATATCCCTCGATATAAGCGTACTATGACCTCAGGATTTTAATAATTGCATTATGCGGTATATCGTCACTCAACCATACCGATTTGTTTCGATTACGGGTCATTTCTGCTATTTACATATAGCGCCCGCATAGCTATAAACATTTCGCGTTGACTGTTTAATGTCTAGTGTATTGCGTAAATTATCAATTTGTATTGCGATTTGTTTTGATCAAGATTCAACCTGTTATTTGAAGATATACCTCGTATAGCTGCACTAATGATATCGCAGGATTTTAATAATTGCGTTATCGCGGTACACTGTCAACTCAACATACGATTTGTTTTGATTACGAGCATTTCTGCTTTTTAAATATAGCGCTCCGTATAAGCCCATATAACATTTTGCGTTGACCGTTCAATACTTGTGTTATTGCGGTAAATTATCAACTTGTATTTGCCGATTGTTTTGATCAAGATTCATTTCTGTTGTTTAAATATACCCCGATATAACGCATAATGACTATCTCAGGATTTTAATAATTGCATTATGGTATATCTCTCACTCAACCATACCGATTTGTTTCGATTACGAGGCATTTTGCTATTTACATATAGCGCTCCGTATAGCTTCCATAAAACATTTTGGTTGACCGTTTAATGCTTGTGTTATTGCGGTAAATTATCAACTTGTATTTGCTGATTTGTTTTGATCAAGATTCATACCTGTTATTTTAAGATATACCCAGTTATATTCCATACAAATTGATATCTCAGGATTAAAATAATTGCGTTATCGCGGTACACGTCAACTCAACATGCTGATTGTTTCGATTACGGGTCATTTCTGCTATTTAATATAGCGGCTCCGTATTGCTCATATAACATTTCATGCTTGACTGTTCAATACTTGTGTTATTGCGTAAATTATCAACTTGTATTGCCTGATTTGTTTTGACAAATTATTTGTTGTTTAATATATCCTCGATATAATGCTAGTAATGGACATCCAGGATTTTAATAATTGCATTATTGCGGTACATCGTCTACTCAAACATACGATTTGTTTCTGATTACGGTACTTCTGCTATTTAAATATAGCGCCCGTATTAGCTAATAAACTGTATGACTTGCCCGTTCAGTACTAGTGTCATTGCTGAAATTATCAATTTGTACTTGCTGATTCGTTTTGATCAAGATTCATTTCTGTTGTTTAAATATATCCTCGATATAAGCGCTACTAATGGACCTTCCAGGATTTTAATAATTGCATTATTGCGGTATATCTCACTCAACCATACTGATTTGTTTCGATTACGAGGCATTTCGCCATTTTACATATAGCGCTCCGTATAGCTCTCATAACATTCTCGTTGACCGTTAATGCTTTGTGTTATTGCGGTAAATTATCAACTTGTATTTGCTGATTTGTTTGATCAAGATTCAAACCTGTTATTTGAAGATATACCCCGTTATATTCGCACATAAATTGATATCTCTGATTTAATAATTGCGTTATCGCGGTAATCTCAACTCAAACATGCGCGTTGTTTCGATTACGGGTCACTTTGCTATTTAAACATAGCGCCCGTATAAGCCCAAATAACATTTTGCGTTGACTGTTTAATGCTTGTGTTATTGCGTGTAAATTATCAACTTTGTATTTCATGATTTGTTTTGAACTAGATTCATACCTGTTATTTAAAGATATACCCGTTATATTCTGCACATAAATTGATATCTCTGATTTTAATAATTGCGTTATCGCGGTACACTCTCAACTCAAACATGCCGAGTTGTTTTGATTACGGGTCATTTCGCTATTTAAATAAGCCCGTATTTGCCAAATAACGATGCCTTGACCGTTCAAAACTTGTGTTAGTGCTTAAAATTAGCAACCTTGTACTTCGGGATTTGTTTTGATCAAAATTTCGTTGTTTAAAATCTCTCACGATATAACGCCCCAAAGGGATATCCAAGGATTTTAATAATTGCATTATTGGGTATATTTCACTCAAACATAAGATTTGTTTTTGATTACGAGCTTTTGTTTTAAATATAGCGCTCCGTATTAGCTAATAAAACATGCCTTTGACCGTTCAGTACTAGTGTCATTGTTAAATTATCAATTTGTACTTGCGATTCGTTTTGATCAAGATTCATTTCGTTGTTTAAAATATCCCTGATATAAGCGCTTACTAAGTGGACCTTCCAGGATTTTAATAAGATTATTGCTTACGTCTACTCAACCATACCGATTTGTTTCGATTACGAGGATTTTCCATTTACATATAGGCTCCGTATAACCATATAACATTTCAGTTGACGTTTAATGCTTTGTGTAATTGCGGGTAAATTATTAATTTGATTTGCGATTTGTTTTGATCAAGATTCATACCTGTTATTTAAAGATATACCCGTTATATTCCACATAAAATTGATATTCTGGATTTTAATAATTGGTTATCGCGGTATACTACCAACCTCAAGTATTCCGATTAGTTTCGATTACGGGTCATTTCGCATTCAAATATAAAGGCCCTTATAAGCCCATATAAATTTGCGTTGACCGTTTAATGCTTGGTTATTGCGGTAAATTATCAACTTGTATTTGCCGATTTGTTTTGATCAAGATTATACCTGTTATTTAAAGATATACCCTTATATTCACATAAATTGATATCTCAGGATTAAAATAATTGCGTTATCGCGGTACACCTGTCAACTCAAACATGGATTTGTTTCGATTAAGTCATTTCGCTATTTAAATATAGCGCTCCGTATAAGACCATATAACATTATGCCTTGACCGTTCAAAACTTGTGTTGTTGCTGTAAATTATCAACTTGACTTGCTGATTTGTTTTGATCAAAATTCATTTCTGTTGTTTATATATCTCTCACGATATAATCGCTCCTTAAAGGATATCCAAGGATTTTATAATTGCATTATTTGGTATATCGTCTACTCCAAACATAACGATTTGTTTTGATTACGAGTCATTTCGTTTAAATATAGCGCCCGTATTAGCTAAAAAACTGTATGCCTTGGACCGTTCAGTACTAGTGTCATTGCTTAAATTATCAATTTGTACTTGCCGATTCGTTTTGATCAAGATTCATTTCTGTTGTTTAAATATATCCTCGATATAAGCGCTACTAAGTGGACCTGCCAGGATTTTAATAATTGCATTATTGGGTATAATCGTCTACTCAACCATACGATTTGTTTCGATTAAGAGGCATTTTGCCATTTACATAAGCGCTCCCTAAGCCCATATAACATTAAGGTTGACTGTTTAATGCTTTGTTATTGGGTAAATTATCAACTTGTATTTGCTGATTTGTTTTGATCAAGATTCATACCGTTATTTAAAGATATACCCGTTATATTCTGCACATAAATTGATATCTCTGGATTTTATAATTTGGTTATCGCGGTATACTACCAACCAAGTATGATGATTAGTTTCGATTACGGGTCATTTCCGGTATTTAAATATAGGCTCCTATGTTTATATAACATTTCCGGTTGACCGTTTAATGCTTGTTTATTGGGTAAATTATCAACTTGTATTTGCTGATTTGTTTTGATCAATATTTAATAAAGTTGTTTTAAATATATCCTCGTATAATGCTTTAGAATTGGACATCCCAGGATTTTAATAATTGCGTTATCGCGGACACTGTCAACTAAAGCTGATTTGTTTGATTACGGGTCATTTCTGCTTTAAATATAGGCTCCGTATTTGCCAATATAACTGATGCCTTGACGTTCAAAACTTTTGGTTGTTAAAAATTATCAACTTTGTACTTGGATTTGTTTTTGATCAAAATTCATTTCTGTTGTTTAAATTTCAGATATAATCGTCCAAAGGGAATCCAGATTTTTTAAAACGGTATCGCGGTACACCTTAATCAAACATGCCGAGTTGTTTGATTAGGGTCACTTTCTTTTTAAATATAGCGCCCGTATGCCCAAATAACATTTTGTTTGACGTTAATGCTTTTTTATTGGGGAAAACAAAGAATTTGAGTTTGACGACAAACGTTATTTGAAGAATTTCCCCTTAATTCGCATAAATTGATTTTATTTTATTATTTTATCCGGTCAAACCAATTATGCCGATTAGTTTCGATTTGGATCATTTTATTTAAATATAGCGCCCGTATGCCCCATAAACTTTTCCGGTTGACCTTTAATGTTTGTGTTATTGCGGTAAATTATCAACTGTATTTTCGATTTGTTTTGATCAAGATTCATACCTGTTATTTATAGATATACCTGTTATATTTGCACATAAATTGATATCTCTCTGGATTTTAATAATTACGTTATCATGGTACACTGTCAACTCAAACATGCTGATTTGTTTGGATTACGAGTCATTTCTTGGCTTTTTAAATATAGGCCCGTATAAAACCATATAACATTTTTATGTTGACGTTCAATACTTGTGTTATTGCGGTAAATTATCAACTGTATTTGCTGATTCGTTTTGATCAAGATTCATTTCGTTGTTTAAATATATCCTTGGATATAAGCGCTACTAAGTGGACCTTCCAGGATTTTAATAATTGTGCATTATTGCGGTATATCGTCTACTCAACCATACCGATTTGTTTTGATTTATGAGGCATTTCGTTACTTCATATAGCGCTCCGTATAAGCCCATATGGGCATTTCGCGTTGACTGTTTAATGCTTGTGTTATTGCAAATTATCAACTTGTATTTGCCGATTTGTTTTGATCAAGATTCAAACCTGTTATTTTTGGATGATACCCTGTTATATTCACATAACTGATATCTCAGGATTAAAATAATGGTGTTATTGCGGAAATTTTCGACTCCAACATGCTGATTTGTTTCGATTACGGTCATTTTGCCATTTTAAATATAAAGGCCCGTACAAGCCCATTTATACAATATTTATATTGACCGATCAAAACTTAGTTATTAAGCGTGGAATTATCAATTTGTACTTGCTGATCTGTTTGATCAAGATCTATTTCTAAGCGTTTAAATATATCCCCGATATAAGCGCTACTATGACTCAAGCAGGATTTTAATAATTGCATTATTGTGGTATATCGTCTACTCAACCATACCGATTTGTTTTGATTAAGAGGTATTTCGCCATTTACATATAGTGCCCGTATAAGCCCATATAACATTTAGCGTTGACTGTTTAATGTCAGTTATTGCGGTAAATTATCAACTTGTATTTGCCGATTTGTTTGATCAAGATTCATACTCATATTTGTAAAGATATACCCTGTTATATTCGCACATAAATTGATATTCTGATTTTAATAATAATTGCGTTATCGGCATACTATCAACTCAAGTAGTATGATGATTAGTTTGATTACGGGTCATTTCCGGTATTTAAATATATGCCTCATAAGCCTATATAACATTTCGCGTTGACCGTTTAATGCTTGTAAGACAGGTAAATATCAACTTGTATTTGCCATTTGTTTTGATCAAGATTCATACCTGTTATTTTAAGATATACCCCGTTATATTCAGTACATAAACTGGATATCTCAGATTGAAAACACCGTGCTATCGCGTACACCAGTCGTGTCAAACATGCTGATTTGTTTCGATTACGGGTACTTCCGCTAGTTTATAGTGCCTCATAAGCCTCCAAATAACATTTTATGCTGACTGTTCAATGCTTGTTTTATTATGGTAAATTATCAACTTGTATTTGCCGATTTCATTTTGACTGAAGATCTACACCTGTTATTTGAAGATATTCCCCGTTATATTCGCACATAAATTGATGTTCTAATTTTAATAATTGCGTTATCGCGGGTACACTACCAACTCCACTATGTTGATTGGTTTCTGATTTTGGATCATTTCCTATTATTTAAATATATGCTCCGTATAAGCCACATATAACATTTCGCGTTGACTGTTTAATGCTTGTGTTATTGCAGTAAATTATCAACTTTGTATTTTGCTGATTTGTTTTGGATCAAGATTCATATACCAGTTATTTATAGATATACCCCGTTATATTCGTACATAAATTGATATTCCTGATTTTAATAATTATGTTATCGCGGTACATCAACTCAAAACATGCTGATTTGTTTCCTTGATTACGAGTCATTTCTGCTTTTTAAATATAAGGCCTGTATAAACCATATAACATTTTTATGTTGACTGTTCAATACTTGTGTTATTGCGGTAAATTATCAACTTGTATTTGCCGATCTGTTTTGATCAAGATTCATTTTCGTTGTTTAACATATCCCTTAGATATAAGTCATTAAGTGGACCTTCCAGGACTTTAATACCTTGCATTATTGGTGGTATATCGTCTACTCAACCATACCGATTTGTTTTGATTTACGAGCATTTTCGCCATTTACATATAGTGGCCCGTATGGCCCATATAACATTTCGCGTTGACTGTTTAATGCTTGTGTTATTGGTGGTAAATTATCAACTCATTTGCTGATTTGAGCTGATCAAGATTCGTAAACCTGTTATTTTTTGATGGACGCATTCTGTTATATTCGCACATAAATTGGATATCTCAGGATTAAAATAATGGTGTTATCGCGGAACACTTTCGACCCAAACATGCCGATTTGTTTCGATTACGGTCATTTCCGCTATTTAAATATAGCGCTCCACAAGTTTATACAAATATTTATGCTGACTGATCAAAATCTTCTGTGTTATTGCTAAATTATCAATTTGTACTTCATGATTCGTTTTGATCAAGATCTATTTCTGTTGTTGTTTAAAGACATATCCTCGATATACAGCTACTATGGACCTGCCAGGATTTAATAATTGTATTATTATGGTATATCGTCTACCAACCATACCGGATTTGTTTCTGATTACGAGGCATTTCAAGCATTTACATATAAAGTGCCCGTATGGGCCCATATAACATTTCGCGTTGACTGTTTAATGCTTGTGTTATTGCGGTAAATTATCAACTTGTATTTGCTGATTTGTTTTGACTGATTCAAACTTGTTATTTTTGATGATTTACCCCGTTATATTCGCACATAAATTGATATCTCAGGATTAAAATAATGGTGTTATCGCGGAACACTTTCGACTCAAACATGCCGATTTGTTTCTGATTACGGGTCATTTCAGTTATTTAAATATAGCGCTCCGTACAAGCCTATACAAGACGAAGCGCTGACCGATCAAAACTTGTGTTATGTGTAAAATTATCAACTTGTACTAAGCGATTTGTTTTGACTAAAATTCATTTCTGTTGTTTAAATATCTCTCAATGATATAATCGTTCCTAAAGGCATATCCAAGGATTTTAATAATTGTATTATTGGTGGTATATCGCTCACTCAAACATAACGATTTGTTTTGATTACGAGTCATTTCGCTCTTTAAATATAGCGCTCCGTAATAGCTAACAAAACTGTATGCCTTGACCGTTCAGTACTATGTCATTGCTGCAAATTATCAACTTGTACTGCTGATCTGTTTTGATCAAGATTCATTTCTTGTTGTTTAAATATATCCCTCGATATAAGCAAGCGCTACCAAGGGACCCTTCCAGGATTTTACACTGTATTATTGCGGCATATCGTCTACCTTAACCATACTGATTTGTTTCAGATTATTATAGCATTTCTGCCATTTACATATATACCTGGTGGCGTTTCCATAATATTTCATGTTGACCGTTTAATGCTTTGTGTTATTATAAATTATCAACTTGTATTTGCCGATTTTGTTTGATCAAGATTCATACTGTTGTTTTTAATATATCCCCTGATAATTGTTTCAATGGACATCCTAGGATTTTATTATTAGTTATGCGCTTATATTAACACAATTTCATTATACCGATTAGTTTTGATTACGGTCATTTCGCTATTTAAATATAGCGCTTCCAGGTTTATATAATATTTTGTGCTGACTGTTCAATACTTAAAGGCTGGTGTAAATTATCAATTTGTATTTGCTGATTTGTTTTGGACTGGAGATTCAACGTTATTTATAGATATATTCTGTTATATTCGTAATATAAATTGATATCTCTGGATTTTTTAATAATTGGTGTTATCGCGTGGTATATCGTCTACTCAACCATACCGATTTGTTTCGATTACATTTCAAGCATTTACATAGCGCTCCGTATAAGCCTACATAACATTTCGCGTTGACTGTTTAATGCTTTAGTTATTGCGGTAAATTATCAACTTGTATTTGCTGATTTGTTTTGATCAAGATTCAAACCTGTTATTTGAAGATATACCCGTTATATTCGGCATAAATTGATATTGCAGGATTTTAATAATTGCGTTATCGCGGCACACCGTCAACTCAAACATGCTGATTTGTTTCATGATTACGAGTCATTTCCTGCTATTTAAATAGAAGGCCCGTATAAGACCATATAACATTTTGCGTTGACTGTCTAATACTTGTGTTATTGTGGTAATTATCAACTTGTATTTGCCGATTCGTTTTGATCAAGATTCATTTCTGTTGTTTAGATATCTCGATATAAGCGCTACTATGGACCTTCCAGGATTTTAATAATTGCATTATTGCGGTATATCGTCTACTCAACCATACCGATTTGTTTCGATTACGAGGCATTTCTGCCACGTACATATAGCGCCCGTATGTTTCCATAAACATTTCCTTGCGTTGACCGTTTAATGCCTAGGGCACAGGTAAATTATCAACTTGTATTTGCTGACGAGTTTCTTGATCAAGATTCATACCTGTTATTTTTAAGATATACCCCTGCCATATTCGCAATACAAATTGATATCTCTGTGATTAAAATTATGTTATTGCGGTACACTGTCAACTCAAAATATGCCGATTTGTTTCCGATTACGAGTCATTTCGCTATTAAATATAGCGCTCCGTTAAGACCATATAACATTTTGGTGTTGACTGTTCAATACTTGTGTTGTTGCGGAAAATTATCAACTTGTATTTGCTGATTTGTTTTGATCAAGATTCATACCCGTTGTTATAATATATCCCTCGATACAATTCGTTCATAATGGACATCCCAGGATTTTAATAGGGTTGCGTTATCGCGGCAATACTACCAACTCAAAATATACCGATTAGGTTCGATTACGGGTCATTTCGTCATTTCAATATAGCGCTCAGTATAAGCTTCATATAACATTTTTGCGTTGACTGTTCACTTGTGTTATTGCGGCAATTATCAACTTGTATTTGCCGATCGTTTTGACTGGTACATCAAACATGTTATTTGAAGATATACTCCCGTTATATTCGCACATAAATTGACATTCCTGATTTTAATAATTGCGTTATCGCGGTACACACCGTCGGTCAAATATGCCGATTTGTTTCGATTACGGTACTTCCGCCAGTTTAATATAGCGCTCCTGCGAAGCCCATATATAACATTTCCTCGCGTTGACTGTTTAATGCTTGTGTTATTGCGGTAAATTATCAACTTGTATTTATGTTGATTTGTTTTGATCAATATTTAATAAAGTTGCTTGAATATATCCTCGATATAATTGCTTAGAATGGATATCCCAGGATTTTAATAATTTGCGTTATCGCGGTACACTGCTCAACTCAAAAGCCGATTTGTTTGATTACGGGTCATTTTCGGTTTAAATATAGTCTGTGTATTTGCCACACTGCATGCTTTGACCGTTCAAAATCCTGTGTTGTTATGTAAATTATCAACTTGTACTGCTGATTTGTTTGATCGCACCATTTCTTGTTAAGTTTATATATCTTCTTCACGTGATATAATCGTTCTAAGGATATTCAAGGATTTTAATAATTGTATTATTGCGGTATATCGTCTACTTCAAACATAATGACTTGTTTTGATTAGCGAGTCATTTCTGTTTTTAAATATAAAGGCTCCGTGTATTAGCTAATAAAACTAAAGGCCTTTGGACTGTTCAGTACTAGGTATGTCATTGCTGTAAATTATCAATTGTACTTGCCGATTCGTTTGATCAAGATTCATTTCTGCTGTTTAAATATATCCCCTCGATATAAGCAGCCACAAGGACCCTGATTTTAATAATTGTATTTATTGCGGTATATCGTTCACTCAACCATACCGATTTGTTTCTTGATTACGGTACTTTCACATTTCATATGCGCCCGTATAAGCCCATAACATTTAGCGTTGGACCGTTTAACGCTTTTGTGTTATTTGGTGGCAACTATCAACTTGTATTTGCCGATTTGCTTTTGATCAAGATTCATACCTGTTATTTTAAAGATATACCCTGCTATATTCCGCACATAAATTGATATCTCAGGATTAAAATACTGGTGTTATCGCGGGTACACTGTCAACTCAAACATGCCGATTTGTTTCTTGGATTACGTAGTCATTTCTGCTATTTAAATATAAAGGCCCGTATAAGACCATATATAACATTTGCGCTGACTGTTCAATACTTGTGTTGCGGGGTAAATTATCAATTGTATCGCTGACTACTGACTGATTCATTTCTGCTGTTTAAACATATCCCTCGATATAAGCGCGCTACTAAGTGACCTTTCAGGATTTTTAATAACGTACTATTGTGTGTATCGTCTAATAAAACCATACTGATTGTTTCTGGATTCGAGGCATATAGGAGCCAGAAGACCATATAATATTTTGCGTTGACCGTCTGTATTTAAAGAGTTATGGTAAATTATCAAATTTGTATTTGCTGATTTGTTTTGATCAAGATTCATACTGTTGGTTTGAAGACATACCTCGTTATATTCGCACATGAAATTCGATATCTCTGATTTTTAATGATTGTGTTATCGCGGTATACTACCAACTCCAAGTATGACGTGATTAGTTTCTTGATTACGGGTCATTTCAAGTATTTAAATATAGCGTTCTCTCATGCTTCCATATAATATTTCGCGTTGACTGTTTAATGTCGAAGTTATTGCGGTAAATTATCAACTTGTATTTGCTGATTTGTTTTGGATCAAGATTCAAACTCATATTTGAAGATATACCGTTATATTCCGCACATAAATTGATATCTCTGGATTTTAATAATTGCGTTATCGCGGATATCGTCTACTCAACCATACCTGACGAAAGCTGATTACGAGGCATTTCTGTTACTATATAGCGCTCCATGCTCATATAACATTTCCCCGCGTTGACTGTCGGCATTCTAAGCTTGGTGTGTTATTGGTGGTAAATTATCAACTTATTTGCTGATTTGTTTTCATCGTATTCATACCTGTTATTAAGATATACCGTTATATTCGCACATAAATTGACATCATCTCAGATTAAAAATAATTCGTTATCGCGGTACACTGTGAACTCAAATACGTCAGATTTGTTTCTGATTACGAGTCATTTCTGCTATTTAAATATAGCGCTCCATACACCATATAACATTTTGCGTTGACCGTTCAATACTTGTGTTATTGCGGTAAATTATCAACTTGTATTTGCTGATTTGTTTTGGATCAAGATTCATACCTGTTGTTTTAATATATCCTCGATACAATTGTTTCATAATGGACATCCCAGGATTTTGGTTGTTGCGTTATCGCGGTACACTACCACCAAATATACCGATTAGGTTCGATTACGGGTCATTTCCGCTATTTCCAAGGCGTCGTGTTGCTTCATATAACATTTTGCGTTGACTGTTCATACTTGTGTTATTGCGGTAAATTATCAACTTGTATTTCGCTGATTTGTTTGACTGTCTAAACATGTTATTTGAAGATATACCCTGTTATGGCCTCGCACATAAATTGGATATACCGGATTTTAATAATTAGTAAGTCGCGGTACACTGTCAAGTCAAACATGATTTGTTTCGATTACGGGTACTTCGCTATTTAAAATATAGCACCCAGTATAAGCCCATATAATATTTGTGTTAACTGTTTACTACTTGTGCTATTGCGTAAATTATCAACTTGTATCTGCCAGATTTGTTTTGATCAAGATTCATACCTATTATGTGAATATATACCTTGTTATATTCGGGCACACAGTAATATCACTAGATTTTAATAGCTGCGTTATAGCGGGTACACCTCAACTCAAACATGCCGAGTTGTTTTGATTGCGGTCACTTGCCATTAAATACAGCGCTCCATAAGCTCAAACAATATTTTGTGTTGACCGTAATGCTTGTTTTATTGCGGTAAATTATGAACCTAGAGTTTGCCGATTTGTTTTGATCAAGATTCAACCTGTTATTTTTTGATGATTTATTCCGTTGTATTCGCATATAAACTGATATCTGAGGAATAAAATAATTGTGTTATCGCGGAACACTAACGACTCAAACATGCCGATTTGTTTCGATTACGGGTCATTTCCGCTATTTAAATATAGCGCTCCGTACAAGCCCATACAACATTTAGTGCTGGACTGGATCAAAACTTGTGTTATTGCTGTAAATTAACAACTTGTACTTGCTGACTTTGTTTTGATCAAAATTCATTTCTGTTGTTTAAATATTTCTCACGATATAATCGCCCTAAAGGAATATCAAGGATTTTTAATAATTGCATTATTGCGGTATATCGTCTACTCAAACATAACGATTTGTTTTGATTACGAGTCATTTCATTTTAAATATAGCGCCTGCATTAGCTTTTCAATAAAATCATGCCTTGACCGTTCAGTACCAGTGTCATTGCTGTAAATTAATAATTTGTACTTGCTGATTCGTTTTGATCAAGATCTACTTGTTGTTTAAAATATATCCCTCGATATAAGCGCTTACTAAGTGGACCTTCCAGGATTTTAATATTGTATTATTGCGGTATATCGTCTAATTAACCATACCGATTTGTTTGATGATGAGGCATTTCTGCCATTTACATTATAAAGGGGCTCCGTACAAGTTTCTCCATAACATTTCGCGTTGACTGTTTAATGCTTCAGCACAGGTAAATTATCAACTTGTATTTGCTGATCTGTTTTGATCAAGATTCATACTCTGTTATTTATATAGATATACCCTGTTATTCTGCACATAAATTGATATCTCCTGATTTTAATAATTGGTGTTATTTCGCGTATATCGTTCATCACCATACCGATTTGTTTCCTGGATTACGAGTATTTCTGCCATTTACATATAGCGGCCCGGTATAAGCCCATATAACATTTTGCGTTACGCGTAATGCTTGTGTTATTGCGGTAAATTATCAACTTGTATTTGCTGATTTGTTTGATCAAGATTCAAACTCATATTTGAAGATATACCCCGTTATATTCGGTAATACAAATTGATATCGCAGGATTTAATAATTGTGTTATCGCGGTACACTGTCAACTAAAACATGATTTGTTTGATTATGAGTCATTTCTGCTATTTAAATATAGCGCCCGTATAAGACCATATAACATTTTTGCGTTGACCGTTCAATACTTGTGTTATTGCGGTAAATTATCAACTTGTATTTGCTGATTCGTTTTGATCAAGATTCACTTTGCTTGTTTAAATATATCCCTGACATAAGCGCTACTAAGTGACCTTCCAGATTTTAATAATTGTGTATTTGGTTGCGGGTATATCGCCCACTCAACTATACCGATTTGTTTCGGGATTACGAGGCATACAGAGTTATTGCAGAAATTATCAACTTGTATTTGCCAGATTTGTTTGATCACCATACCTGTTACTCAGATATACCCTGCTATATTCGCATAAATTGACATCTTGAGATGCAAAAATAATTGCGTTATCGCGGCACACTGTCAACTCAAACATGCTGATTTGTTTTGATTATGAGTCATTTTCACATTTAAGAAAGAAGGCCCGTATAAGACCATATAATATTTTGCGTTGACCGTTCAATACTTAAAGTACAGGTAAATTATCAACTTGTATTTGCTGATTTGTTTCGATCAAGATTCATACCTGTTGTTTTAACATATCCCTCGATACAATTCGTTCATAATGGACATCCCAGGATTTTAATAGTTGGTGTTATCGCGGTACACTACCAACTCCAAATATACCGATTAGGTTCGATTATTGGTCATTTCCGTCATTTCCCAATATCGCTCAGCATGGTTTTCCATATAACATTTTGCGTTGACTGTTCAATACTTGTGTTATTGCGGTAAATTATCAACTTCAGGGTTTGCTGATTGTTTGTTCAAGGTTCAACATGTTATTTGAAGATATACCCGTTATATTGGCACATAAATTGATACTTCTCCTGATTTTAATAATTGCGTTATCGCGGTACACCGTCAAGTCAAACATGCTGATTTGTTTCGATTACGGTACTTGCTAGTTTAATATAGCGTTCATGTTTGCTATAACATTGCGCTGACCGTTTAATGCTTGTGTTATTGCGGTAAATTATCAACTTGTATTTGCCGATTTGTTTTGACTAACATTAATAAAGTTGTTTGAATATAATCCTCGATATAATTGCTTTAGAATGGACATCCCAGGATTTTAATAATTGCGTTATCGCGGTACACTGTCACCAAAAAAGCCGATTTGTTTCGATTACGGGTCATTTTGCCATTTAAACAGAAGCGCTCCGTATTTGCTAATAAAACTGTATGCCTGACTGTTCAGTACTAGTATTGCTGTAAATACTAAATGCCGACTGTTTTTGATCAAGATTCATTGCTAGTCAAATATATCCCTCGATATAAGCGCTACTATGGACCTTTCCAGGATTTTAATAATTGCATTATTGCGGTATAACGTCCACCAACCATACCGATTTGTTTCGATACGAGGCATTTCTGCCATTTCATATATATAGTGCGCCTGCATAGTTTCATATAACATTTCTCATGCTGACTGTTTAATGCTTGTGTTATTATGGTAAATTATCAACTTATACTTGCCGATTCGTTTTGATCAAGATTCATTGCTGTTTAAACATATCCCCTCGATATAAGCGCTACTATGGACCTCCAGGATTTGTGAATAATAATATTATATATATCGTCTACTCAACCATACCGATTTGTTTCTGATTACGAGGCATTTCTGCCATTTATAATATAGTGTCTGTATGCTCCATATAATATTTCCTCATGTTGACTGTTTAATGCTTTGTGTTATTGCGGTAAATTATCAAATTGTATTTGCTGATTTGTTTTGATCAAGATTCAACCTGTTATTTGAAGATATACCGTTATATTCGCACATAAATTGATATCGTAGGATTTAATAATTGCGTTATCGCGGTACACTGTCAACTCAAACATGCTGATTTGTTTGATTACGAGTCATTTGCTATTTAAATATAGTGCCCCGTATAAGACCATATAACATTTTGCGTTGACCTGTCACTTGTGTTATTGGTGGTAAATTATCAACTTGTATTTGCTGACGAGTTTTTGATCAGATTCATACCTGTTGTTTTAATATATCTCGATACAATTGCTCATAATGGACATCCCAGGATTTTAATAGTTGCGTTATCGCGGTACACACTGGTCAACTCAAATATACTGATTAGGTTCGATTACAATATTTCCGTTATTTCAATATAGCGCCTGCATAAGCTTCATAACATTTTATGCTGATTGTTCAATACTTGTTTCTTTTTATTGGCAGAAATTATCAACCTGTATTTACGATTTGTTTTTTGATCAGTGTTCAACATGTTATTTCAGCATATACCCCGTTATATTCGCATAAATTGATATCTCAGGATAAAAAATAATTGCGTTATCGCGGTACACTGTCAACTCAAACATGCCGATTTGTTTCGATTACGAGTCATTTCAGTTTCTTAAAATATAGCGCTCCGTATAGCTAATAAACTGTATGTTTTAACGTTCAGTACTAGTGGCCACATGTAAACTATCAATTTGTACTTGCTGATTCGTTTCGATTCAAGATTCATTTCTGTTGTTTAAATATATCCTCAGATATAAGCGCTACTAAGTGGATTCCTTCCAGGATTTAATAATTGTATTATTGCGGTATATCGTCTACTCAACCATACCGATTTGTTTCGATTACGAGGCATTTCGCCATTTACATAGCGGCCCGTATGTTTCCATACAATAATACATTTCCCCTCTCGCGTTGACTGTTTAAGTTTTGTGTTATTGCGGTAAATTATCAACTTTTATTTGCCGATCTGTTTTGATCAAGATCTATTTCTGTTGTTTAAATATATCCTCGATATAAGCGCTACTAAGTGGACCTTTCAGGATTTTACTAATTGCATTATTGCGGTATATCGTCTACTCAACCATACTGATTTGTTTCTTGATTACGACATTTCGCTAGCTACATATAGCGCTCCGTATGTTTCCTATAAACATTTTGCGTTGACCGTTTAATGTTTGTGTTATTGCGGTAAATTATCAACCTAGTATTTGCCAGATTTGTTTTAATTGAAGGTTCAAACATAGTTATTTGGAAGATACATCTATATTCGGTAATAATAAATTGATATCTCTGATTTTAATAATTATGTTATCGCGGTATATCGTCTACTCAACCATACCGATTTGTTTCTGGATTATGAGTACTTCTTGCCATTTACATAGCGGCCCGTATAAGCCCATATAACATTTCGCGTTGACTGTTTATCGCTTGTGTTATTATGGGTAATTATCAACTTTGTATTTGCTGATTTGGTTTTGATCAAGATTCAAAACCTGTTATTTAGATATACCCTGTTATATTCGCACATAAATTGATATCGCAGATTTTAATAATAACAGTGTTATCGCGGTACACCGTCAACTCCAAATACGCTGGATTTGTTTCGATTACGAGTCATTTTGCTATTTAAATATAGCGCCCGTATAAGACCATATAACATTTTGCGTTACCCCGTTCAATACTAAAATATTGCGGTAAATTAATAACTCTGTATTTGCCGATCTGCTCACCAAGATTCATTTCGTTTAAATATATCCTCGATATAAGGCTACCAAGGACCTTCCAGGATTTTAATAATTGCATTATTGCGTATATCGTCTACTCAACCATACCGATTTGTTTCTGGATTACGAGGCATTTCTGCCATTTACATATAGCGCCCGTATAGTTTCTCCATAAAACATTTTGCGTTGTCCGTTTAATGCTTGTGTGTTATTGCGGCAAATTATCAACTTCATTTGCCGATTTGTTTTGATCAAGATTCATACTCATATTTAAGATATACCCCAAGCTATATTCTGCACATAAAATCGATATCTCAGGATTAAATAATTGCGTTGTCGCGGTACACTGTCAACTCAAAACATGATTTGTTTCTGGATTGATGAGTCATTTCGTTATTTAAATATAGCGCCCGTGGAGGTACTGGTTATAACATTTGCGTTGACCGTTCATCACTTGTGTTATTGCGTAAATTATCAACTTGTATTTGCTGATTGTTTTGATCAAGATTCATACCGTTTTAATATATCCTCGATGTTCAAGCTCATAATGTGACATCCCAGGATTTTAATAGTTGCGTTATCGCGGACACTACCAACTCAAATATACCGATTAGGTTCGATTACGGGTCATTTCCGCTATTTCAATATAGCGCTCCGAGTATATAACTATATAACATTTTGCGTTGACTGTTCAATACTTGTGTTATTGCGGTAAATTATCAACTTGTATTTGCCGATTTGTTTTGTTCAAGGTTCAAACATGTTATTTGAAGATATACCCGTTATATTCGCACATAAATTGATATCTCTGGATTTTAATAATTGCGTTATCGCGGTACACTGTCAACTCAAACATGCCGATTTGTTTCGATTACGGGTAATTTCCGCTATTTTATTATAGCGCTCCGTATAAGCCCTTATAACATTTTGCGTTGACCGTTCAATACTTGTGTTATTGCGGTAAATTATCAACTTGTATTTGCCGATTTGTTTTGATCAATATTTAATAAAGTTGTTTGAATATATCCCTCGATATAATTGCTTAGAATGGACATCCAGGATTTTAATAATTGCGTTATCTGCGGTACACTGTCAACTCAAAAAGCCGATTTGTTTCTGATTACGGGTCGATTTCTGCTATTTAAATATAGCGCTCCGTATTTGCCAATATAACTGCATGCCTGACCGTTCAAAGCTTGTGTTATTGCTGTAAATTATCAACTTGTACTTGCCGATTTGTTTTGATCAAGATTCATTTCTGTTGTTTAAATATCTCTCACGATATAATCGCTCCTAAAGGGACATCCTAGGATTTTAATAATTGCATTATTGCGGTATATCGTCTACTCAACCATACCGATTTGTTTTGATTACGAGTCATTTCTGCTATTTAAATATAGCGCTCCGTATTAGCCAATATAACTGTATGCCTTGACCGTTCAGTACTAGTGTTATTGCTGTAAATTATCAATTTGTACTTGCCGATTCGTTGTGATCAAGATTCATTTCTGTTGTTTAAATATATCCCTCGATATAAGCGCTACTAAGTGGACCTCCCAGGATTTTAATAATTGCATTATTGCGGTATATCGTCTACTCAACCATGCCGATTTGTTTTTGATTACGAGGCATTTCTGCCATTTACATATAGCGCTCGTATAAGCCCATATAACATTTAGCGTTGACTGTTTAATGCTTGTGTTATTGCGGTAAATTATCAACTTGTATTTGCCGATTTGATTTAAGATCATTAAGATATAATGATATATCAAACATGATAATTATATTATTATATAATAATTATTTAATTTATTTGTTTTGAATGATCATATATATTCCTGATAATAATATAATGACATCCAGATTTAATTGTGTTATTGTCAATATGTTTTTGACACCCTGACCAAGAGAGTGCCTGCACTGGGCTGATTTGACTGATTCACCTGTTAACTGACACACCATCCAGATTGATTTAAATATAATGATTTGAATTGTTCATTAAGTTTATTATAAATTATTTAATAATGATTTAATCCAATATATAACTGATTCTCTGACTAAATGATCATATATCATATATTTAACATGATTTTGTTTATTAACTATAATTATGTCTATATATAATATTAAAGATTATTAAATTATCTAAATTAGTCGATCATTATCAAGATCAGGCTTTGTTGTTTAAACATATGTTATCAAGGACCTCCAGATTTTAATAATTAGGACATTGCAAAAAAGACGTCATCAAACTATCATGATTTGTTTTATTTATATTATTATATATGTCTATGTTTAATAAATATTTACAATGATCAAATTAATCATGATCAAGATTCAAACCACATAATCATATTCAATTATCAACTTACTGATTTGATCGATCTACCAAGATATAATTGATATCAGATTAAATAATTAATATATGATTTGAGATGAGTATTAATATTCAAGATTAAGATCATTCTAATATCAGTATATAATATTGAACTTGTTTTGAATGATTCATCAGCGTTTAAAGAGAATTTTACAAATAATAGATCGAATACTGTGAACTTGTCAATCAAACAATATTTATCAACACAATATTATAGTGTCAAGGGTCTACACTTAAAAGACTGTTTTCAATGTCAGTGTTAAGGAATTATATATTTATTTATTTGATATAAATTATTAAAGACACACCATATCTCAGATCAGGCACTGACTAGTGCATCCCAATACTTGATCATTGTTATTATATATAATATTTAGATTAAATAATTATTTATTATATTAATAATAAAACTATATGATCAATACTAAATTATTTAATTATTTGTTGATTGTTTGAAGATTCAGCATCAATACTAAGATATATTATATAAATTGATATTCTGATTTGAATTGTTATCATATAATCAACAACATTTGTTTGATTGCTAATATAAGATTTATATATGATCATTAAAGGCTAAATATTTAACTTATTATTGAACATCTATTCTACATTAATATCCTATATAAGGACTGATTTGATTAATTATAATAATAATCATACTGATTTGATATAAGATTAATAAATATATTGATTTGTTGATCGATTCAACCATATAATATAATATATTTAATAATTAACATTTAAATAATATTTGTTCAATATTATTGTAAAATTTATAAACTGTATTATTTGATTTTGAATGATCATAATATTAGATATACCTGTTATCATAATATATTCGGATGGAACAAAGTTATTAAAATAATTAACTGAATATGATTATTGAATATGATCATTTCTAATAATATATGTTGACCATAATAATAAAATGATTAACTTTATTGCTGATTGTTGACCAACCTCATAACACTGATGATCAGATCAAAGAAATACAATCAACTGATCACTGAATGAACTGCATGGTTCAAATGCCAAAGGACCACCACTGCTGATCTGAATGATTCACACCAAGACACCTGTTACTGGCAACTAATTGCATGAACTGATTAACTATATATATTTTAAAGAAGAGATTTATTTGATCGATATAACTGTTATTACACTATCATAAATGAGACCAGATTTAATGTCAAATAATATTAATAAATAAATATGTCAAAGGTAAATATCATCAAGATTCATGTCTGTTATTAAGATATACCAAGATCATATAATTTATATTTTGATTTGATTATTGATCAAACATGATTATTTAATATATGATATTTATTGATCTGATAATATTTATATGATCATTAAAATCAACTCATGATTGTTTTGATCAGATTAATATCATAATACATCTACATTTAATACTGTTATCATAGACCAATTATTATAATAATATATAATTAATAAATACTATTATGATTGTTTTGATCACACAACTAAGATACAGGTAATTGATTATTTGATTAAATGATTATATACTGTCGATCAAACATGATTTGTTGATAATGATCATTATGCACCTGAACAGGCTCATGATCACCTGACTGATCATTAAACAAGGACCTAGATTTAATATATATCATCAATGATTATATAATATTTTGTTGACTTATTGTTATTATCAATGATTTGTTTGATCAAGATCAACTAATATTTAAGATATCTGATCAAATGAGAGATTTATGAATATATATCCTAATCAAACATGATTATTTTAAATATAATACATCAACATTGAAGAATTATTATAAATATTATCTAATGATTTGATCAGATATAATTATATCAGAAATAGTATCAGATTAATAATATAATAATTAATCAACAGTTGTTTTGAATACGTCATTTTAAACATAAGACTGTATTTGTTGTTTTAATAAATTTATCAACTTAATATGATTTGTTTTGATCGATCATAATTGAAGATATCTGTTATTATATAAATTAGCAACAGATTGTATAACATTTGTTATTAAATATTCCATATTTGTGTTATATTAATGATTTGCTTTGAGATAAATAATAATAATAATATTAAATAATAATCAACTGATTTAATAGATTAAGATCATTAATATTAGATATATTTATAAATTGATATTTAATAAATACTGTTATTTAACATGATTGTTTTATATTGATAATGTTTAATATTCATAAAACCATATATGATTATGTTAATAATAAAATAAATGATTTTACTATTGTTGATTGGTTTTGATCAAGATCATACTGTTATATCTTGATATAATAATAATCCAGATTTTAGATAATAATATATAATAATAATCAAATATACGATGATGAATATATTACGAATATAGTTATGTTTATAATATATAATTATCAATTGATTTGATCAAAGACACTGAGACTGATTTAATGATTATAATTTGATTATTATTTAAATATATAATTATATAATATTCAAATATATTAAATTAATAACTTATTATTGATTGATAAGGATCATTATTAAGATATACTGAATTATTCTATAATGATATCTGATTTTGATGAATGAAACATGCGATTGCTTCGATTGGAGTCAGCTGCCAGTAATTGCCCGCGTTTTCATATGAATAATGACTGTTTTATATAATTATTAAGGATTGTTTTGATCAGATCATATCATATTATATAATGATAGATTATGATTTAATATAATTTGAATTATATAATATAATTATAACCATTTAAGATTTGATCAGATTCATCATATATCCATATATAATAGATTGATTTATTACTGTTTTAATGAACATGATTATTATAATATTATTATATATATTTGATCAATAAATATTTAAATATCATTAGATTATTTTGATTCAAACTGTTATATATATAATATTTGATTTAATATTTGAAGATCAACATGATTATTTTAAATTATTGTAATTAAATAATATAAAGATTGTACATCAATACAGGTAAATTATCAATTGTATTGATTGTTTTGATCAAGATCAGTTTAAACATCCTGGGACCTCCTGACCACTGCACACAGGCACCACCACCACTGATTAATAAATATAGTCTATAATATGTTAATATTTGATCGAAGATTCATAATAACTGATATAATGACATCCATGATTTAATATTAATATATACTTAACTAAACATAATGATTGATTATAATATAATATATTATAATTTAATCAATATTTTGATCAGATCTATATTTGAAGATATAATAAATTAGATTTCGATTTAATAATATATTTATTTTTAAATATATTTTGAAGATTGTTTTATTGTAAATTGAAATTGTAATAGATTGTTTGATTCAAGACCACAATTAATAGTATATATCGCATGAATGATGACTTTGATTTATAATACATAATTAACTCACTGATTTAGCTGATGATCATCACATTAATAATATACTATGACCATGAAATAATAAATTATCAACTGTTGATTGATCAAGATTCAACTGTTATTATATTCCATGATATTCAGATTAATTATACACAACTGATTAAATATATATATAACTTAACTCAATGTTGATTAGATCCAGATTCATCATAGATATATCTGATTTATATCATATAATATATAATATATAAATATCAACTATCATTTGATCGATCATGATTATATAATGATATATCTCAGAATATAATCAACATGATTTTACTGATTAGAATATAGTTATCCATGGCCCATAGCTTGTGCGATCAATGTTATTAAAAGTACCATTTTGCTTGATTGATTCTATATTCATATATTGAAGATTTCGTTAATAAAATAGATTAGAATATGAAACACAATCAATATTTGGTTTAATTATATTAATATATATTTGGTTATTATATTAAGAATAATCATGATTATTTATCAAGACAGTCCTGTTATTTAGTGATATACTCCGTTATATATAAATTATATTCTTGATTTGATAATTAAAAGTTATCGTAATTGTCAATCAAAATGATGATTTGTTTTGACATAATAATACATATATAATATGTATAAGCCCATATAAGATTAATTGTTGAAGTTTATCATGTTTTGTGTTAGTTATAAATTAATAACTTATTTTTGTTGATTTGTTTGATTTATACTCATTAAAAGATATAATCCTGTTACATCTGCAAATTTAATATCTCTGACTTTTAATTACTGTGTTGGTCGCGGCACAATTTCTGTCGATCAAACATGTCAAGATTTTTTGTTTCGATAACGAGTAATTCATTTAAATATAGTGCCCAAGGAAATCATATAATATTTGTGCTGACTGTCTGTTACCAGTTATTGGTAAATTATCAACTTGCATGTTGAATTTGTTTCGATCACATCTAGACTGTTGTTTTAATATATCCCTCGATACAACTGTTTCATAAATGGAATAATCCCCAGGATTTGGGAATAACTGTATGGTCATGGGTACACTTGTCAGAACCCAAATGATGCCGAAAGGCTTTGAAACTGACTATCAATCAAACATAGTTCATGTCAATATAATACTTTGCGGAATCGTTCTACTAAAGGGTCATGGGTAAACTATCAACCTGTATTTCAATGATTGTTTTGAACAAGATTCAAATTGTTGTTTGCATATCTCTAGATGTGCTAAATGTTTCGTGTTTTAATAATCCAGGATTTTAATAATTAAAAGTTATCGCGTAGACTGGAACAAATTCAAACATCGATTGAAGTTTTGAATACGGTCATTTTATTAAATAGTCTGTTTTATAAATATTTTATGCTGAATGTTCAATAAAGTTATTGACGTAAATTGTATTGTTTGTTTTGAATTCCAAACCTGTTATTTAAAGATATATAAATTGATTCTTCTGGATTTAATGATTGCGTTACCGCAAAAGCAAATTTCACGATCAAAACACATTTGTTTTGATGAGCTGATCATTTATGCACCTAAACAAAGTGCCCGCATAAGCCCCATATTTTGGTGCTGGATCAGTTCACTTATCAGTTATTGCAAATTAATGAACTCATTTTGCCGACTGTTTTGACCAAGATTAATTTCGTTAATATATCCTCAGATATGTTAAGGACCCTCCAGATTTTAATAATTGTATTATTGCAGTATCGTCCATCAAACCACTGATTTGTTTTGACATTATGTATTTCATTCTACAGAAATTATGCCCATAATATTTCCAGTTGATCAATGCCTATATAAATTATCAATGATTTGAAAGTTTGATCAAGATCCAAACTGTTATTGGAAGATATAACTGTTGTATTCTACACAAACGGTACGCAGATTTTAATAATCAAAAAGTTATCGGGTGCTACCTTTATCAAATCAAAGATGTTTGTTGTTTTGATTATTACTGCTATTTAAATATAGTGTCTGTATGGGCATCAAACATGTATTTTAAAGTTGGACTGTTCAATGCTAAGTTTTAATAAATTATCAAGGCTGTATTTCACGATTTTGATCAGATTCATATATCGTTAGTTTGGAAGATATACTCCTTATATATAAATTTATGGCCCCGAGATGAAATAATTGTTATCATATACTGTCAACCAAACAGTTTATTTGGATATCGAGTACTAATAAATATATGCCCAAGGAAACCATATAATATTTGGTGTTGACTGTTCATTACTAAAGGGTTAAAGATAATAATAACTTCAATGTTGTTTAACGATTCATAATGTTAGTTTCAGAAGATATAATTAGTTTATAAGCAAATTTGTCAGCAACAGGACTAATAATCAAAAGTTATCGCGGAACCTTGTCAACCTCAAACATGATTTTACCATATCATGTTATTTAAATATAGCGCCTGTATGTCTCCATACTTTGTTGACTGTTTACTGCTTGAAGGCTGGCAAAAGTTGGTTAACCTGGCCTGTTTTAGATTGCTTGGACCAAGACATAAACCTGTTATTTTGAAGATAAGGGCCCGTTATATTCTAAAATACAAATTGATATCCAGATCTAATAACGGTGTCATCGCATAATGTCAATCAAAGAAAGTTGACTTTGCTTTGACGTGGTCTATTTAATATATATGTCTATAATATTTAATGCTGTTATGGCAAATCATCAACTCATCAGTTTTATCTGTCAAAAAGAATTCATTCTATTTCTTTAAGTTATTTAAAGATATATCTCCGGTTATATCGTACACATAAATGATATTTCAGATTAAAATACTAAGTTATCGCATACAATTGTCAACATGCTGATTTGGTTTTGGATTATGAGTCATTGCTTTTAAATATAGCGCCCAAGTATTTATATATAATGATTTATGCTGATCGTTCATACTAAAAGTTGCGGTGCAAATTAATGTCTACTAAGTCGATTCGCTTGATCACATCTGGTTTCTTCGTACAAGTTTGGAACATAACCTCCCATGGTGTCAAGGGAATTCCGTATCTAATGAATATATTATTAGTGTTATCCGTTCATCAAATCAGATGTCGATTGTTTTGAATACGAGGCATTAATATATAAACGTAAGCCCATAAGTTATCATGTTGAATTGTTTAATACTAAAGGTAACCAGATTGGATTGTTTGATTATTCAAACCACAGACACCCATATATAACTGATGACTGCAGACGGACACTGCGGTCAGGCACACCCCAACTGAGTTTGATCATATTAATTATTGATCAGATCATTGGAAGATAAATGATATTCTGATTTAATAACCCAATATCAGTTTTGATTGTTGATCATTTATTATATAATAGTGTATTATAAATAAATTATGATTGTCTGATCAAGATCAAACCCTATTATATTAAAAATCAAACATGATCATAGTCTATATTAAAGGCAATTACTAACCTGTATCATTAATTATTGATCGATTTAATGTTAATATAATAATATATATACTATTTTATGAATTGTTATCACACTGCCGGCTGATTTGTTTATCAAGGGCATGTTGACTGTTCAAATTGATTTTGAATGATCCATATTGAAGACACTCAAACTGATAGTCCAGATTATGATTTGATTTATTTAATTGAATATAACCATAAGATCACTGTCCCATGATCTGAAGATCATGAAGATTTCATATAATAGATTAGAATATTAATAATAATATTTAAAGAATTGTTAAATATAATTAACTGTATTTTGATTTATTTAATCAAGATAAACTGATGAAGATATAATTATTCAAATATAATATTCAGATTTTAATAATTAATACACTGTCAATCAAGATTTGTTTTGACATAATACACAATAGCCTTATATAATATTTAATTAATCATTGATCAAGATCAATAATTTAATGATTATATAATGTTGATAATGATAATAGAGTCCATATATGATTTAAAGATCATTAATAATTATCAACTGTATTGATTTTGATCAGATTCACCATCCTTGATAAATGTTAATGAGATCCAGATTAAATAAATATCAATGATGATCATTGCAATATATATATAATTAATCAGATTGTTTTGATCAAGATCCACTGTTAATAATCATAATCAATGACATCCAGATTTAATAAATTATATTTGATCACCAACTAAAGACGATCAATTATCACGGTCATTGCATATAAGATTGAATTGTCTAATACTAGGGGTTATTGATGTAAATTATCAACTTGTATTTAAGCGATTGCCTTATTCGTTACTAAAGTCTCCCGTTATTTCCAGTGATATACCCGCCAGAGCCCTGCAGAAACCGATTTCTCTCTCGGATTTGAATGATTGGTGTTATCGCGGTACACTGTCGACCAAACATGCTTGATTTGTTTCGGATAACGGATCATTTATAATTTAAATAAAGTTAGCCCGTATAGTCATATAACATTTTAAAGGACCGTTCAATACTTGTGTTATTGGTGTAAATTATCAACTTGATTTGCCGATTCGTTTTGATCAAGATCTACTTTCTGTTGTTTAAATATATCCTTCGATATAAGCGTTACTAAGTGGACCTTTCCAGGATTTTCATTAATTGTATTATTGCGGTATATCGTCTACTCAACCATACTGATTTGTTTTTGATTACGAGGTAGCCTTCGCCATTTACATATAGCGCTCCCGGTGCTCATAACATTTCTTCGCGTTGACTGTTTAATGCTTGTGTTATTGCGGTAAATTATCAACTTGTTCGATTTGTTTTGATCAAGATTCAAACCTGTTATTTGAAGATATACCCCGTTATATTCGCACATAAATTGGTATCGATTTAATAATTGCGGCGTTATCGCGGTACACTCTCAACCCAAAATTATTAGCCACTCTTGATTACAATACTTGCTATTTAAATATAGCGCCCGTATAAGACCAAATAACATTTTCAGGTGTTGACTGTTCGTTTGTTTTATTGCAAATTATCAACATGTATTTGCCGATTTCTTTGATCAAGATTCATACCTGTTATTTGAAGATATACCCTGTTATATTCGCACATAAATTGATATCTCTGTGATTGCAATAATTAAGTTATCAGGTACACTGTCAACTCAAACATGCCGGATTTGTTTCGATATCGAGTAATTTCGCTATTTAAATATAGTTCCTCCGTATAAAACCATATAACATTTTATGTTGACTGTTCATCACTTCTAGCACAGTGATAAATTATCAACTTGTAAATTTCTGCCGCTTTGTTTTGATCAAGATTCATACCTGTTATTTGAAGATATACTCCCCGTTATTTTACATAAATTAATAGCACAGGATTTGAATAATTGTGTTATCGCGGAACCCCTGTCAACTCAAACATGCTGATTTGTTTAATGCTGGGTCATTCATGTTATTTAAATATAGCGCCCGTATAAGCCCTTATAACATTTTTGCGTTGACCGTTTAATGCTTGTGTTATTGCGGTAAGTTATTAACTTGTATTTGCTGATTTGTTTTGGATCAAGATATAAACTCGTTATTTGAAGATATACCCGTTATATTCTCGTACATAAATTGATATCTCAGGATTTTAATAAATTGCGTTAATTCGCAACATAAATTGATATCTCTGGATTTAATGATTGCGTTATCGCGGTACACCATCGACTCAAACATGCCGATTTGTTTCCGATAACGAGTACTTCGCTATTTAAACATAGCGCCCGTATAAAACCATATAACATTTTGCGCGACCGTTCACCGGGCTTTGTGTTATTGCGGTAAATTATCAACTTGTATTTGCTGATTTGTTTTGATCAAGATTCATACCTGTTGTTTTAATATATCCCTCGATAATTGCTCATAATGGACATCCTGTGATTTTAATAATTATATATCGGTACACTGTCAACCTCAAACATGCCGAGTTGTTTTGATAACGGATCATTTCGGCAATTTAAATATAGCGCTCCGTATACCATATAACACTTTGCGTGGACCGCTCAATGTTGTGTTATTGCGGTAAATTATCAACTCAGATTGCCGATTTGTTTTGATCAAGATTCATACCTGTTGTTTAATATATCCCTCGATACAATCGGGTTCACAATGGACATCCCAGATTTTAACAATTGGTGTTATCGCGGTAGACTACCAATTCAAATATACCGATTAGTTTCGATTACGGGGTCATTTTGCCATTTAAATATAGCGCTCAGTATAGTTTCTCTTACATAACATTTTGCGTTGACTGTTCAATACTTGTTTTATTGATGTAAATTTTCATCAACTTGTATTGCCGATTTGTTTTGATCAAGGTTCAAACTTGTTATTTAAAGATATACCCCTGTTATATTTCGCATATTACAAATTACTCTCTGGGATTTAAATGATTATAAGCATTTGCGGTACACTGTCGACTCCAAACATGTTGATTTGTTTTGGATAACGATCATTTATGTACTTCTAAATAAAGTGCCTTGTATAAGCCCATATAACATTTTTGCGTTGACCGTTCATCACTTGTGTTATTGCGGTAAATTATCAACTTGTATTTGCCGATTCGTTTTGATCAAGATTCATTTCGTTGTTTAAATATATCCCTCGATATATGTTACTATGACCTTCCAGGATTTTAATACTGTATTATGGGTATATCGTCTACTCAACCATACTGGATTTGTTTTGATTACGAGGCATTTTCGCCATTTACATATAGCGTTCGTATAAGCTCATATAACATTTCCTTGCGTTGACTGTTTAATGTTTGTGTTATTGCGGTAAATTATCAACTTGTGGCCGATTTGTTTTGATCAAGATTCAAACCCGTTATTTTGGAAGATATACCCCGTTATATTCGCACATAAATTGGTATCGCAGGATTTTAATAATTGGTACATCGTGGCACTCCTCAACTCAAACATGCTGATGTTTCGATTACGTCACTTCGTTATTTAAATATAGCGTCTGTATAAGACCAAATAACATTTTGTGTTGACCGTTCAATGCTTGTTTTATTGCGGTAAACGGCTTCAACTTGTATTTGCCGATTTGTTTTGATCGTGAAGATTCATACCTGCTATTTGAAGATATACCGTTATATTCGCTTGCACATAAATTGATATCTCAGGATTAAAATAATTGGGTTATCGCGGTACACTGTCAACTCAACATGCCGATTTGTTTCGATATCGATAATTTCTGCTATTTTAAACATGCTGCCCGTATAAAACCATATAACATTTTTGCGTTGACCAACCTATCACTTGTGTTATTATGGAGTTAAATTATCAACTTGTACTTGCTGCTTTTGTTTTGACTGCAAGATTCATAATTGTTATTTGAAGATATACCCCGTTATTTCTGCGCATAAGCAATTCTAATAGCACAGGATTTAACACTGTGTTATCGCGGAACCCTGTCAACTCAAACATGTTGATTTGTTTCAATTACGGGTCATTCATGTTATTTAAATATAGCGCTCTCCCGTATAAGCCCTTATAACATTTTGCGCGCTGACCGTTTAATGCTTGTGTTATTGCGGTGTTATTAACTCTGGTATCGCCGATTTCGTTTTGATCGATATAAACCCGTTATTTGAAAGATATACTCCGTTATATTCGCACATAAAATTCGATATCTCTGTGATTTTACAATTGCGTTATCAGTGGCACACTGTCAACCTCAAACATGCTGATTTGTTTTGATTACGGGTCATTTCTGTTATCAAATATAGCGCTACGTATATCTATATAACATTTTAGCGTTGACAGTTTAATGCTTGTGTTATGGCGGTAAATTATCAACTTGTATTTGCCGATTTGTTGTGATCGCATTCATTTCTGTTATTTAAAGATATACCCTGTTATATTCTTTCGCACATAAATTGATACTTGTGGGATTAAAATAATTATCATGGTACACCGTCAACCTCAAAATACGCTGATTTGTTCTTTGATATCGAGTAATTTCATATTTAAACATAAAGGCCCGTATAAAACCATATAACATTTTTATGTTGACCGTTCAATACTTGTGTTATTGCGGTAAATTATTCACTTCAGTATTTGCTGATTTGTTTTGACCAAGATTCGCATTCTGTTATTTAAAAGATATACCCTGTTATATTCGCACATAACTGATATCTCTGATTTTAATAATTGCGGGTTATCGCGGTACACTCTCAACTCAAACATGCCGAGTTGTTTCGATTACGGGTCACTTCTCTGCTATTTAAATATAGTTGCTCCGTATAAGCCCAAATACTTTTGTGTTGACCCGTTCAATGCTTGTTTTATTGCGGTAAATTATAAACTTGTATTTTGCCGATTTGTTTGATCAAGATTCATACCTGTTATTTGTAAGATATACCCCGTTATATTCGCACATAAATTGATTATCTTCTGATTTTAATAATTGCGTTACCGCTGTACACTACCAACTCACTTATGCCGATTAGTTTCGATTACGGATCATTTGGGCCATTTAAACATAGCGCCCGTATGCTTCCATATTACATTTTGCGCTGACCGTTTAGTGCTTGTGTTATTGCGGTAAATTATCAACTTGTATTTAAGCCGATTTGTTTTGACTCAAGATTTAAAACCTGTTATTTGAAGATATACCCGTTATATTCGCACATTAATCTGATAGATCTCAGGATTAAAATAATTGCGTTATCGCTGTACACTGTCAACTCAAACATGCCGATTTGTTTCGATTGCGAGTCATTTCTGCAATTTAAATATAGCGTTCCGTAGAAGCCCATATATAACATTTTGTGTTGACCGTTCAATGCTTGTGTTATTGGTAAAGTATCTACTTGTACTTGCTGCTTGATTTGATCAAGATTCATACTCATATTTGAAGATTTCCACCTGTTAGTTTCATGCCACCAGCACAGGATTTGGCACTGTGTTATCAGTGAACCCTGTCAACTCAACATGCTGATTTGTTTCAATTACGGGTCATTCATGTTATTAAATATAGCGTCTGCTGTATAAGCCCTTATAACATTTTTGCGTTGACTGTTTAATGCTTGCTACATTGCGGTGTTATTAACCTGTATTTGCTGATTTTGTTTTGATCAAGATATAACCTGTTATTTGAAGATATAATTCGTTATATTCGCACATAAATTGATATCTCAGGGATTTTAATAATTGGTGTTATCGCGGTACACTGTCAACTCAAACATGTTGATTTGTTTCTTGATTACGGTCATTTTGTTATTTAAATATAGCGCTACGTATAAGCCTATAACATTTATGTTGATAGCTAATGCTTGTGTTATTGCGGTAAATTATCAACTCTTTTCTTTTTTTTTTTTTTTTTTTTTTTTTTTTTTTGTATTTGCCGGGATTTGTTTTGATCAAGATTCATACCTGTTATTTAAGATATACCCCGTTACATTCCGCACATACCGGATATCTCTGATTTTGTCGATTGGCAGCATCGCGGTACACTGTCGACTCAAACATGATTTGTTTCTGATAACGAGAGTAATTTCTGCTATTTAAATATAGCGCCTGCATAAACCATATAACATTTTGCGTTGACGGTCTTAATACTTGGTGTTATTGCGGTAAATTATCAACTTGTATTTGCTGATTTGTTTGATCAAGATTCATACTTGTTGTTTTAATATATCCCTCGATACAACGTTCATAATGGACATCCCAGGATTTTAATAATTGCGTTATCGGCACACTTTGTCAACTCAAACATGCTGAGTTGTTTTGATAACGGATCATTTCGCAATTTAAATATAGCGGCCTGTATAAGCCCATATAACATTTTGCGGACCGCTCAATGCTTTGTGTTACAGTGGTAAATTATCAACCTATTTGCCGATTTGTTTTTGATCAAGATTCATACCTGTTGTTTCCTTAATATATCCCCCGATACAATTGCTCAATGGACATCCAGGATTGGCTACTATGTTATCGCGGTAGACCAACAATCCAAATATACCGGATTAGTTTCGATTACGGGTCATTTCTGGGCTATTTAAATATAAAGGCTCAGTATACTATAACATTTTGCGTTGACCGTTCAATACTTGTTTTATTGATAAATTATCAATTTGTATTTAAGCTGATTTGTTTTGATCAAGGTTCAAACCTGTTATTTAAAGATATACCCTGCTATATTCGCACATAAATTGATTTCTTGGATTTAATGATTGCGTCGGCGGTACACCTGCTCAATCAAACATGCCGGATTATTTTGATAACGGATCATTTGGCGTAATTCCAATAAAGCGCTCCGTGGCGGCTTTCCATATAACATTTTGCGTTGACCGTTCAATACTTCTGTGTTATTGCGGTAAATTATCAACTTGTATTTCCATGATTCGTTTTGATCAAGATTCATTTCGCTGTTTAAATATATCCCCTCGACATATAAGCAAGCGCTAAGTGGACCTTCCAGGATTTTAATAATTGCATTATTGGTGGTATATCGTCCACTTCAACCATACCGATTTGTTTCGATTGATGAGGCATTTCTGCCATTTACATATAAAGGCCCGTATAAGCCCATATAACATTTCGCGTTGACTGTTTAATGCTTGTGTTATTGCGGTAAATTATCAACTTGTACGATTTGTTTTGATCAAGATTCAAACCTGTTATTTGAAGATATAACTTCGTTATATTCGCAATATAAATTTGCATTGCAGGATTTTAATAATTGCGTTATCGCGGTACACTTCAACTCAAACATGCCGAGTTGTTTCTTGATTACGGGTCACTTGCTATTTAAATAAGCAGCTCCGTATAAGACCAAATACTTTGTAGTTGACTGTTCAATGCTTGTGTTATTGCGGTAAATTATCAACTTGTATTTGCCGATTTGTTTTGATCAAGATTCATACCTGTTATTTGAAGATATACCCGTTATATTCGCACATAAATTCGATATCTTCAGGATTAAAATAATTGCTATCGCGGTACACTGTCAACTCAAACATGCCGATTTATTTCGATATCGAGTAATTTCTGCTATTTAAATATAGCGCCCGTATAAAACCATATGTAACATTTTGCGTTGACCGTTCACTTGTGTTATAGATAAATTATCAACTTGTACTTGCTTGCTTTGTTTTCATCAAGATTCATACCTGTTATTTGAAGATATACCCTGTTATTTCGGCGCATAAATTAATAGCACAGGATTTGAATACTGTGTTATCGCGGAACCCGTCAACTCAAACATGCTGATTTGTTTCAATTACGGGTCGGTTTATGTTATTTAAACATAGTGCCCGTATAAGCCCTCATTACATTTTGCCAACGTTAACAAAGGTTGCAGCCATTGCGTTATTAACTTGTATTTGCCGATTTGTTTTGACTAAGAAACCTGTTATTTGGGTGATATCTGGGCAATTGATATCTTCAGGATTAAAATAATTGTGCTATCGCTGTACACCGTCAACTCAAAACAGACGTTAGATTTGAGCCGACGATAAGCCGCTTTTTAATGAATATATATGTTCATATAATATTTTCGTTTAATGTCTTAAAGGCAATTATCAATCAATTAAGACTACATCGATGAAGATATATTCGCACACAACGATATATCTGATTTAATACATGACTGACTTGATCAGATCTATAATTATTAAAGATATATATATAATTGATATTCAGATTAAAATACACACTGTTTTCATGATTTAATGATTAAATATAATATTTTAAAGATCGTTATTATATATTGTTGATCAGATTCATATTAGATTAATTAAATATATATATATAGAAATAATATATTAAATAAATATGTTTTATTAAGATTGAAGATTGTTGTTAAAGGCTGTGTTACACTGGGCTTGTTAATTATTTGAATGATATAAACTACAGTATATTCAGGTCATATAAATTGAGACCAGACGGACACTGCACTGTCAAATGATTTATATATTATATATATTTATTATTTCAGATTCACCAAGATATAAATTATTCTGATGATTATACAGATCAATGAGTGACACTATTTTAATAATAATAATTATTTATTTATTTGATCTATATCACAGATAATTAAAAATATAATTGATATTCAGACAAAATAATGTTATTTACACCTCAAATATTATTTTATGGAGTCATTATATATATATATTTATGACTGTTGTTAATAAAGTATTCATTGTATTGATTTGATCACTAGATAATGTTATTAAGATGATCATATTCATAAATTAGAGAAATAGGATTAATAATTATATCAACATGATTATTTACACCATGATATAACTGAAGATATATAACTGATATATAATCAACATGATTATAATAATATTAATATATATATAATATTAATATAATTATTCAACTTGATTTGTTTGATTTAAGATCATTAAGATATAATGATATATCAAACATGATAATTATATTATTATATAATAATTATTTAATTTATTTGTTTTGAATGATCATATATATTCCTGATAATAATATAATGACATCCAGATTTAATTGTGTTATTGTCAATATGTTTTTGACACCCTGACCAAGAGAGTGCCTGCACTGGGCTGATTTGACTGATTCACCTGTTAACTGACACACCATCCAGATTGATTTAAATATAATGATTTGAATTGTTCATTAAGTTTATTATAAATTATTTAATAATGATTTAATCCAATATATAACTGATTCTCTGACTAAATGATCATATATCATATATTTAACATGATTTTGTTTATTAACTATAATTATGTCTATATATAATATTAAAGATTATTAAATTATCTAAATTAGTCGATCATTATCAAGATCAGGCTTTGTTGTTTAAACATATGTTATCAAGGACCTCCAGATTTTAATAATTAGGACATTGCAAAAAAGACGTCATCAAACTATCATGATTTGTTTTATTTATATTATTATATATGTCTATGTTTAATAAATATTTACAATGATCAAATTAATCATGATCAAGATTCAAACCACATAATCATATTCAATTATCAACTTACTGATTTGATCGATCTACCAAGATATAATTGATATCAGATTAAATAATTAATATATGATTTGAGATGAGTATTAATATTCAAGATTAAGATCATTCTAATATCAGTATATAATATTGAACTTGTTTTGAATGATTCATCAGCGTTTAAAGAGAATTTTACAAATAATAGATCGAATACTGTGAACTTGTCAATCAAACAATATTTATCAACACAATATTATAGTGTCAAGGGTCTACACTTAAAAGACTGTTTTCAATGTCAGTGTTAAGGAATTATATATTTATTTATTTGATATAAATTATTAAAGACACACCATATCTCAGATCAGGCACTGACTAGTGCATCCCAATACTTGATCATTGTTATTATATATAATATTTAGATTAAATAATTATTTATTATATTAATAATAAAACTATATGATCAATACTAAATTATTTAATTATTTGTTGATTGTTTGAAGATTCAGCATCAATACTAAGATATATTATATAAATTGATATTCTGATTTGAATTGTTATCATATAATCAACAACATTTGTTTGATTGCTAATATAAGATTTATATATGATCATTAAAGGCTAAATATTTAACTTATTATTGAACATCTATTCTACATTAATATCCTATATAAGGACTGATTTGATTAATTATAATAATAATCATACTGATTTGATATAAGATTAATAAATATATTGATTTGTTGATCGATTCAACCATATAATATAATATATTTAATAATTAACATTTAAATAATATTTGTTCAATATTATTGTAAAATTTATAAACTGTATTATTTGATTTTGAATGATCATAATATTAGATATACCTGTTATCATAATATATTCGGATGGAACAAAGTTATTAAAATAATTAACTGAATATGATTATTGAATATGATCATTTCTAATAATATATGTTGACCATAATAATAAAATGATTAACTTTATTGCTGATTGTTGACCAACCTCATAACACTGATGATCAGATCAAAGAAATACAATCAACTGATCACTGAATGAACTGCATGGTTCAAATGCCAAAGGACCACCACTGCTGATCTGAATGATTCACACCAAGACACCTGTTACTGGCAACTAATTGCATGAACTGATTAACTATATATATTTTAAAGAAGAGATTTATTTGATCGATATAACTGTTATTACACTATCATAAATGAGACCAGATTTAATGTCAAATAATATTAATAAATAAATATGTCAAAGGTAAATATCATCAAGATTCATGTCTGTTATTAAGATATACCAAGATCATATAATTTATATTTTGATTTGATTATTGATCAAACATGATTATTTAATATATGATATTTATTGATCTGATAATATTTATATGATCATTAAAATCAACTCATGATTGTTTTGATCAGATTAATATCATAATACATCTACATTTAATACTGTTATCATAGACCAATTATTATAATAATATATAATTAATAAATACTATTATGATTGTTTTGATCACACAACTAAGATACAGGTAATTGATTATTTGATTAAATGATTATATACTGTCGATCAAACATGATTTGTTGATAATGATCATTATGCACCTGAACAGGCTCATGATCACCTGACTGATCATTAAACAAGGACCTAGATTTAATATATATCATCAATGATTATATAATATTTTGTTGACTTATTGTTATTATCAATGATTTGTTTGATCAAGATCAACTAATATTTAAGATATCTGATCAAATGAGAGATTTATGAATATATATCCTAATCAAACATGATTATTTTAAATATAATACATCAACATTGAAGAATTATTATAAATATTATCTAATGATTTGATCAGATATAATTATATCAGAAATAGTATCAGATTAATAATATAATAATTAATCAACAGTTGTTTTGAATACGTCATTTTAAACATAAGACTGTATTTGTTGTTTTAATAAATTTATCAACTTAATATGATTTGTTTTGATCGATCATAATTGAAGATATCTGTTATTATATAAATTAGCAACAGATTGTATAACATTTGTTATTAAATATTCCATATTTGTGTTATATTAATGATTTGCTTTGAGATAAATAATAATAATAATATTAAATAATAATCAACTGATTTAATAGATTAAGATCATTAATATTAGATATATTTATAAATTGATATTTAATAAATACTGTTATTTAACATGATTGTTTTATATTGATAATGTTTAATATTCATAAAACCATATATGATTATGTTAATAATAAAATAAATGATTTTACTATTGTTGATTGGTTTTGATCAAGATCATACTGTTATATCTTGATATAATAATAATCCAGATTTTAGATAATAATATATAATAATAATCAAATATACGATGATGAATATATTACGAATATAGTTATGTTTATAATATATAATTATCAATTGATTTGATCAAAGACACTGAGACTGATTTAATGATTATAATTTGATTATTATTTAAATATATAATTATATAATATTCAAATATATTAAATTAATAACTTATTATTGATTGATAAGGATCATTATTAAGATATACTGAATTATTCTATAATGATATCTGATTTTGATGAATGAAACATGCGATTGCTTCGATTGGAGTCAGCTGCCAGTAATTGCCCGCGTTTTCATATGAATAATGACTGTTTTATATAATTATTAAGGATTGTTTTGATCAGATCATATCATATTATATAATGATAGATTATGATTTAATATAATTTGAATTATATAATATAATTATAACCATTTAAGATTTGATCAGATTCATCATATATCCATATATAATAGATTGATTTATTACTGTTTTAATGAACATGATTATTATAATATTATTATATATATTTGATCAATAAATATTTAAATATCATTAGATTATTTTGATTCAAACTGTTATATATATAATATTTGATTTAATATTTGAAGATCAACATGATTATTTTAAATTATTGTAATTAAATAATATAAAGATTGTACATCAATACAGGTAAATTATCAATTGTATTGATTGTTTTGATCAAGATCAGTTTAAACATCCTGGGACCTCCTGACCACTGCACACAGGCACCACCACCACTGATTAATAAATATAGTCTATAATATGTTAATATTTGATCGAAGATTCATAATAACTGATATAATGACATCCATGATTTAATATTAATATATACTTAACTAAACATAATGATTGATTATAATATAATATATTATAATTTAATCAATATTTTGATCAGATCTATATTTGAAGATATAATAAATTAGATTTCGATTTAATAATATATTTATTTTTAAATATATTTTGAAGATTGTTTTATTGTAAATTGAAATTGTAATAGATTGTTTGATTCAAGACCACAATTAATAGTATATATCGCATGAATGATGACTTTGATTTATAATACATAATTAACTCACTGATTTAGCTGATGATCATCACATTAATAATATACTATGACCATGAAATAATAAATTATCAACTGTTGATTGATCAAGATTCAACTGTTATTATATTCCATGATATTCAGATTAATTATACACAACTGATTAAATATATATATAACTTAACTCAATGTTGATTAGATCCAGATTCATCATAGATATATCTGATTTATATCATATAATATATAATATATAAATATCAACTATCATTTGATCGATCATGATTATATAATGATATATCTCAGAATATAATCAACATGATTTTACTGATTAGAATATAGTTATCCATGGCCCATAGCTTGTGCGATCAATGTTATTAAAAGTACCATTTTGCTTGATTGATTCTATATTCATATATTGAAGATTTCGTTAATAAAATAGATTAGAATATGAAACACAATCAATATTTGGTTTAATTATATTAATATATATTTGGTTATTATATTAAGAATAATCATGATTATTTATCAAGACAGTCCTGTTATTTAGTGATATACTCCGTTATATATAAATTATATTCTTGATTTGATAATTAAAAGTTATCGTAATTGTCAATCAAAATGATGATTTGTTTTGACATAATAATACATATATAATATGTATAAGCCCATATAAGATTAATTGTTGAAGTTTATCATGTTTTGTGTTAGTTATAAATTAATAACTTATTTTTGTTGATTTGTTTGATTTATACTCATTAAAAGATATAATCCTGTTACATCTGCAAATTTAATATCTCTGACTTTTAATTACTGTGTTGGTCGCGGCACAATTTCTGTCGATCAAACATGTCAAGATTTTTTGTTTCGATAACGAGTAATTCATTTAAATATAGTGCCCAAGGAAATCATATAATATTTGTGCTGACTGTCTGTTACCAGTTATTGGTAAATTATCAACTTGCATGTTGAATTTGTTTCGATCACATCTAGACTGTTGTTTTAATATATCCCTCGATACAACTGTTTCATAAATGGAATAATCCCCAGGATTTGGGAATAACTGTATGGTCATGGGTACACTTGTCAGAACCCAAATGATGCCGAAAGGCTTTGAAACTGACTATCAATCAAACATAGTTCATGTCAATATAATACTTTGCGGAATCGTTCTACTAAAGGGTCATGGGTAAACTATCAACCTGTATTTCAATGATTGTTTTGAACAAGATTCAAATTGTTGTTTGCATATCTCTAGATGTGCTAAATGTTTCGTGTTTTAATAATCCAGGATTTTAATAATTAAAAGTTATCGCGTAGACTGGAACAAATTCAAACATCGATTGAAGTTTTGAATACGGTCATTTTATTAAATAGTCTGTTTTATAAATATTTTATGCTGAATGTTCAATAAAGTTATTGACGTAAATTGTATTGTTTGTTTTGAATTCCAAACCTGTTATTTAAAGATATATAAATTGATTCTTCTGGATTTAATGATTGCGTTACCGCAAAAGCAAATTTCACGATCAAAACACATTTGTTTTGATGAGCTGATCATTTATGCACCTAAACAAAGTGCCCGCATAAGCCCCATATTTTGGTGCTGGATCAGTTCACTTATCAGTTATTGCAAATTAATGAACTCATTTTGCCGACTGTTTTGACCAAGATTAATTTCGTTAATATATCCTCAGATATGTTAAGGACCCTCCAGATTTTAATAATTGTATTATTGCAGTATCGTCCATCAAACCACTGATTTGTTTTGACATTATGTATTTCATTCTACAGAAATTATGCCCATAATATTTCCAGTTGATCAATGCCTATATAAATTATCAATGATTTGAAAGTTTGATCAAGATCCAAACTGTTATTGGAAGATATAACTGTTGTATTCTACACAAACGGTACGCAGATTTTAATAATCAAAAAGTTATCGGGTGCTACCTTTATCAAATCAAAGATGTTTGTTGTTTTGATTATTACTGCTATTTAAATATAGTGTCTGTATGGGCATCAAACATGTATTTTAAAGTTGGACTGTTCAATGCTAAGTTTTAATAAATTATCAAGGCTGTATTTCACGATTTTGATCAGATTCATATATCGTTAGTTTGGAAGATATACTCCTTATATATAAATTTATGGCCCCGAGATGAAATAATTGTTATCATATACTGTCAACCAAACAGTTTATTTGGATATCGAGTACTAATAAATATATGCCCAAGGAAACCATATAATATTTGGTGTTGACTGTTCATTACTAAAGGGTTAAAGATAATAATAACTTCAATGTTGTTTAACGATTCATAATGTTAGTTTCAGAAGATATAATTAGTTTATAAGCAAATTTGTCAGCAACAGGACTAATAATCAAAAGTTATCGCGGAACCTTGTCAACCTCAAACATGATTTTACCATATCATGTTATTTAAATATAGCGCCTGTATGTCTCCATACTTTGTTGACTGTTTACTGCTTGAAGGCTGGCAAAAGTTGGTTAACCTGGCCTGTTTTAGATTGCTTGGACCAAGACATAAACCTGTTATTTTGAAGATAAGGGCCCGTTATATTCTAAAATACAAATTGATATCCAGATCTAATAACGGTGTCATCGCATAATGTCAATCAAAGAAAGTTGACTTTGCTTTGACGTGGTCTATTTAATATATATGTCTATAATATTTAATGCTGTTATGGCAAATCATCAACTCATCAGTTTTATCTGTCAAAAAGAATTCATTCTATTTCTTTAAGTTATTTAAAGATATATCTCCGGTTATATCGTACACATAAATGATATTTCAGATTAAAATACTAAGTTATCGCATACAATTGTCAACATGCTGATTTGGTTTTGGATTATGAGTCATTGCTTTTAAATATAGCGCCCAAGTATTTATATATAATGATTTATGCTGATCGTTCATACTAAAAGTTGCGGTGCAAATTAATGTCTACTAAGTCGATTCGCTTGATCACATCTGGTTTCTTCGTACAAGTTTGGAACATAACCTCCCATGGTGTCAAGGGAATTCCGTATCTAATGAATATATTATTAGTGTTATCCGTTCATCAAATCAGATGTCGATTGTTTTGAATACGAGGCATTAATATATAAACGTAAGCCCATAAGTTATCATGTTGAATTGTTTAATACTAAAGGTAACCAGATTGGATTGTTTGATTATTCAAACCACAGACACCCATATATAACTGATGACTGCAGACGGACACTGCGGTCAGGCACACCCCAACTGAGTTTGATCATATTAATTATTGATCAGATCATTGGAAGATAAATGATATTCTGATTTAATAACCCAATATCAGTTTTGATTGTTGATCATTTATTATATAATAGTGTATTATAAATAAATTATGATTGTCTGATCAAGATCAAACCCTATTATATTAAAAATCAAACATGATCATAGTCTATATTAAAGGCAATTACTAACCTGTATCATTAATTATTGATCGATTTAATGTTAATATAATAATATATATACTATTTTATGAATTGTTATCACACTGCCGGCTGATTTGTTTATCAAGGGCATGTTGACTGTTCAAATTGATTTTGAATGATCCATATTGAAGACACTCAAACTGATAGTCCAGATTATGATTTGATTTATTTAATTGAATATAACCATAAGATCACTGTCCCATGATCTGAAGATCATGAAGATTTCATATAATAGATTAGAATATTAATAATAATATTTAAAGAATTGTTAAATATAATTAACTGTATTTTGATTTATTTAATCAAGATAAACTGATGAAGATATAATTATTCAAATATAATATTCAGATTTTAATAATTAATACACTGTCAATCAAGATTTGTTTTGACATAATACACAATAGCCTTATATAATATTTAATTAATCATTGATCAAGATCAATAATTTAATGATTATATAATGTTGATAATGATAATAGAGTCCATATATGATTTAAAGATCATTAATAATTATCAACTGTATTGATTTTGATCAGATTCACCATCCTTGATAAATGTTAATGAGATCCAGATTAAATAAATATCAATGATGATCATTGCAATATATATATAATTAATCAGATTGTTTTGATCAAGATCCACTGTTAATAATCATAATCAATGACATCCAGATTTAATAAATTATATTTGATCACCAACTAAAGACGATCAATTATCACGGTCATTGCATATAAGATTGAATTGTCTAATACTAGGGGTTATTGATGTAAATTATCAACTTGTATTTAAGCGATTGCCTTATTCGTTACTAAAGTCTCCCGTTATTTCCAGTGATATACCCGCCAGAGCCCTGCAGAAACCGATTTCTCTCTCGGATTTGAATGATTGGTGTTATCGCGGTACACTGTCGACCAAACATGCTTGATTTGTTTCGGATAACGGATCATTTATAATTTAAATAAAGTTAGCCCGTATAGTCATATAACATTTTAAAGGACCGTTCAATACTTGTGTTATTGGTGTAAATTATCAACTTGATTTGCCGATTCGTTTTGATCAAGATCTACTTTCTGTTGTTTAAATATATCCTTCGATATAAGCGTTACTAAGTGGACCTTTCCAGGATTTTCATTAATTGTATTATTGCGGTATATCGTCTACTCAACCATACTGATTTGTTTTTGATTACGAGGTAGCCTTCGCCATTTACATATAGCGCTCCCGGTGCTCATAACATTTCTTCGCGTTGACTGTTTAATGCTTGTGTTATTGCGGTAAATTATCAACTTGTACGATTTGTTTTGATCAAGATTCATACCTGTTATTTGAAGATATACCCCGTTATATTCGCACATAAATTGATATCTCAGGATTTTAATAATTGCGTTATCGCGGTACACTCTCAACTCAAACATGCCGAGTTGTTTCGATTACGGGTCATTTTGCTATTTAAATATAGCGCTCCGTATAAGCCCATATAACATTTTGCGTTGACCGTTCAATGCTTGTTTTATTAGCGTAAATTTTCAACTTGTATTTGCCGATTTGTTTTGATCAAGATTCATACCTGTTATTTGAAGATATACCCCGTTATATTCGCATATAAATTGATATCTCAGGATTAAAATAATTGTGTTATCGCGGAACACTGTCAACTCAAACATGCCGATTTGTTTCGATTACGAGTCATTTCTGCTATTTAAATATAGCGCTCCGTATAAGCCCATATAACATTTTGCGTTGACTGTTCAATGCATGTATTATTGCGGTAAATTATCAACTTGTATTCGCCGATTTGTTTTGATCAAGATTCATACCGGTTAGTTGAAGATATACCCGTTATTTCGCGCATAAATTAATAGCACAGGATTTGAATAATTGTGTTATCGCTGGAACCCTGTCAACTCAAACATGCCTGATTTGTTTCAATTACGGGTCATTCATGTTATTTAAATATAAGCGCTCCGTATAAGCCCTTATAACATTTTGCGTTGACCGTTCAATGCTTGTGTTATTGCGGTAAATTATCAACTTGTATTTGCCGATTAGTTTTGATCAAGATTTATACCTGTTATTTGAAGATATACTCCGTTATATTCGCACATAAATTGATATCTCAGGATTTTAATAATTGCGTTATCGCGGTACACTGTCAACTCAAACATGCCGATTTGTTTTGATTACGGGTCATTTCTGCTATTTAAATATAGCGCTCCGTATAAGCCCATATAACATTTTGCGTTGACCGTTCAATGCTTGTGTTATTGCGGTAAATTATCAACTTGTATTTGCCGATTTGTTTTGATCAAGATTCATACCTGTTATTTGAATATATACCCCGTTATATTCGCACATAAATTGATATCTCAGGATTAAAATAATTAAGTAATCGCGGAACACTGTCCACTCAAACATGCCGATTTGTTTCGATTACGAGTCATTTCTGCTATTTAAATATAGCGCTCCGTATAAGTCCATATAACATTTTGCGTTGACCGTTCAATACTTGTGTTATTGCGGAAAATTATCAACTTGCATTTGCCGATTTGTTTTGATCAAGATTCATACCTGTTATTTAAATATATCCTCGATACAATTTCCCATAATGGACATCCCAGGATTTTAATTTGCGTTATCGCGGACACCACCAACTCAAATATACCGATTAGTTTCGGTTACGGGTCATTTCCGCTATTTAAATATAAGCCTTAGTATAAACCTTATATAACATTTTTGCGATGACCGTTCAATACTTGTTTATTGATGTAAATTATCAACTTCATTTGGATTTGTTTTTGATAAGGTTCAAACCGTTTTTAAAGATAACCCCTTTATATTGCACAATAAATTGATATTTGTTTTAATGATTGCGTTTCGCGGTACACTGTCGACTCAAAATGCCGATTTGTTTCGATTCGGGGTCATTTCCGCTATTTAAATAAAAGGCCTCAGTATAAGCCCAATAACATTTTGCGTTGACCGTTTCAAAACCTAATAATATTGCGGTAAATTATCAATTTGTTTTGCCGATTTGTTTTAAAAGTTTACCTGTTTAAAGAATCCCAATTATCTTCGCAATAAATTGATATTCTGGATTTTAATAATTGCGTTATCGCGGTACCTGTCAACACAAACATCCGGATTTGTTTGATTACGAGTCATTTCTGCTATATAAAAATTGTTATAAGCCCAAATTTTGCATTGACCGTTAAAACTAATGTTTTTGCGGTAAATTATCAACTTGTTTTGCCATTTGTTTTTGATCAAGATTCAACCTGTTATTTAAAAGGCTTACCCTGTTATATTCGCACATAAATTGATATCTATGGTTTTAATAATTGCGTTATCGCGTTACACCGTCAATCAAACATGGCGATTTGTTTCGATTCGAGTCATTTCCGGCTATTTAAATAGCGCTCCGTATAAGCCCATATAACATTTTGGTTGACCAAACCTCGGTTATTGCAGAAAATTATAAATTTGCTTTGCCGGTTTGTTTTGATCAAATTCATAATTTGTTTTTGAAAGATATACCCCTTATTTTCGCAATTAATAGATATCTCTGGATTTTTTTACCAATTGCGTTTCGCGGTACACTGTCGACTCAAACATGCCGATTTGTTTTCGATTACGGGTCATTTCCGCTATTTAAATATAGCGCCCGTATAAAACCCTTTATAACATTTTGCGTTTGACCGTTCAATACTTGTGTTATTGCGGTAAATTATTCAACTTTGTATTTGCCGGTTTGTTTGGGAACAAGAACACATTTTATTTGAAATTCCCCCGTTATTTCGCACATAAATTGATACTTGGATTTTAATAATTGCGTTTCGCGGAACACTGTCCAACTCAAACATGCCGGTTTGTTTAGATTAGTAGTCTTTCTGCTATTTTAAAATAGCGCCCGTATAAGCCCATATAACATTTTGCGTTGACCAAACAATGTTTGTTATTGCAGTTAATTATAAACTTGTATTTGCCGGATTTGTTTTGATCAAGATTCATACCTTTAATTGAAGATACACCCCTTTACTTCCACATAAATTGATATTCCTGGATTTTAAAATTGGGTTATCGCGGACCGTCAACCTCAAAATTCCGGTTTGTTTCGTTGGGGTCATTTCCGCTATTTAAAATAAGCGCCTGTATGCCCATATCCATTTTGGTTAACCGTTTAAGTTTGTGTTATTGGAAGTTATTAACCTTTATTTGCCGATTTGTTTAACGACAATACCTGTTATTTGAAAGATATCCCCCAACCCGCACATAAATTGATATCTCTGGTTTTAATAATTGCGTTATCGCGGGTACACCGTGAACTCAAACATGCCGATTTGTTTCGATTGGGTCATTTGCTTAATAAATTAAGGCCCGTATAAGCCCATATCCATTTTGCGGTAACCAAACAATGTTGTTTATTGCAGTAAATTATAATTATGTATTTGGATTTGTATTGATCAAGATTATACCTGTTATTTGAAGACTACCCGTTATATTCAGCCCCAAATTGATATCTCGGGATTAAAAATTGTGTTTCGCGGAACACCGTCGACTCAAACATGTTGGTTTGTTTCCGATTTCGGCTTTCCGCTATTTAATTATAGCGCTCCGTATAAATTATAAATTTTGCGTTGACCAAAACAATGCCTTTTGTGTTATTCGGAAATTATAAACTTTCATTTGCCGAAGGTTTTGATCAAGATTCATACCTGTTAAGAAGATATCCCCGGTTATATTCGCACATTAATAGACATCTCTGGATTTTACTAATTGCGTTATCGCGGTACCCTGTCGACTCAAACATGCCGATTTGTTTCGGATTACGGGTCATTTCCGCCTTTAAATATAGCGCTCCGTATAAAACCATATAACATTTGCGTTGACCGTTCAATACTTGTGTTATTGCGGTAAATTATCAACGGTATTTGCCGAGGTTTAAATAAAGACATACCTGTTATTTGAAATATCCCCGTTATATTCGCCATAAATTGATATCTCTGGATTTTAATTAAGGGTTATCGCGGTACCTGTGAACTCAAACGCCAAATTTGTTTCGGATTACGGGTTTTGCTTTAAATATAGCGCTCCTATGGGCCCGGATAAATTTTGCGTTGTTCGTTCAACGTGGTGTTATCCGGGTAAATTATCAATAGTTTTGGCCGATTTGTTTTATCAAATTCCCTGTTATTTGAAATATACTCCGTTATATTCGGACATAAATTGATATCCTCAGGATTTTTTAATAATTGCGTTATCGCGGTACACCTGTCAACTCCAAACATGCTGATTTGTTTTGATTACGGGTCATTTCTGTTATTTAAATATAGCGCTAAAGAAAGCCCATATAACATTTAGCGTTGACAGTTTAATTCTTTTTATGGGTAAATTATCAACTTGTATTTGCCGATTTGTTGTGATCAAGATTCTTTCTGTTTTTAAAGATATACCCGTTATATTTCCGGGCACATAAATTGATATTTAATTAAAATAATTGGGTTATCCGGTACACTGTCAAAAACATTGATTTGTTTGATATCGAGTAATTTCCCTTGCTATTTAAATATAGCGCCCAATAAAACCATATAACATTTGCGTTGACCGTTCAATACTTGTGTTATTGCGGTAAATTATCTACGGTTTTGGATTTGTTTTTGATCAAGATTCATACCTGTTGTTTAATATATCCCTCGAACAATTGCTCATAATGGACATCCCAGGTTTTAATTAATTGGTTATCGCCAATTTCCAACTCAAATATACCGATTGTTTCGATTACGGGTCATTTCCGCTATTTAAAATATAGCGCTTAGTATAAGCCTTATATAACATTTTGCGATGACTTTCAATACTTGTGTTATTGATGGAAATTATCCAACTTCTATTTTCCGGATTTGTTTTTGATCAAGGTTCAAAACCTTTATTTAAAGATATACCCAGTTATATTCGCACATAAATTGATATCCTGGTTTTTTAATGATTTGGGTTATCGCGGTACCTGTCGACTCAAACATGCCGATTTGTTTTGATTACGGGTTTTCCGCTATTTAAATAAAAGCGCCCAGTATAAGCCCTATAAATTTTTTGGTTGACCGTTTCAAAAATAATATTGCGGTTAAATTATCAACTTTATTTGCCGAATTTGTTTTAATCAAGATTCATACCTGTTTAGAAGAATACCCAATTATCTTCGCACATAAATTGATATCTCTGGATTTTTTAATAATTGCGTTATTTGGGACCTGTCAACACAAACATGCCGATTTGTTTTCGTTACAGTCCATTTCGCTTATATAAAAATTGTTCCGGTATAAGCCCATATAACATTTTGATTGACCTTTAAAAACTAATGTTTTTGCGGTAAATTATCAACTTGTATTTGCCGATTTGTTTTGATCAAGATTCATACCTGTTATTTGAAGATATCCCCGTTATATTCCTATTAATAGATATCTCTGTTTTTACTAATTGCTTTCGCGGTCCTTCGATAAACATGCCGTTTGTTTCGATTTGGGGTCATTTTCCGCTATTTAAATAAAGCCTCCCGTATAAAACCATTAAATTTTTGCGTTGACTTCAATCTTTGTTTTGGGAAATTATCAAATTTTTTGCCGATTTGTTTGGCAAGACACATACCTGTTTTTGAAGATTCCCCGTTATATTCCCAATAAATTGAATCTCTGGATTTTTAATTTGCGTTATCCGGGTACCTGTCAACTCAAACATGCCGTTTGTTTCGTTACGGGTCATTTCCGCTTAATAAAAAGCGCTGTAAAGCCCAGATAAATTTTTGGTTGTTCGTAAACGATAGTGTTATCCGGGTAAATTATCAACTAGTATTTGCCTTTTGTTTTGATCAAGATTCATACCTGTTATTTGAAGATATACCCCGTTAAGGGACATAAATTGATATCTCAGGTTTTTAATTGCGTTATCGCGGAACCTGTCAACTCAAACATGCCGTTTGTTTAGATTAGTGTCATTTTGCTATTTAAATTAGCGCCGTATAAGCCCTATAAATTTTTGCGTTGACCCAAACAATTTGTGTTATTGCAGTTAATTATAAACTTGTATTTGCCATTTGTTTTTGATTTTCCCTGTTAATTGAAATACACCCCTTTCATTCTTTAAATTGATATCTCTGGATTTTAATAATTTGCGTTATCGCGGGTCCCGTCAACTCAAACATGCCGATTTGTTTCGATTACGGGTCATTTCCGCTATTTAAATATAGCGCTCCGTATAAGCCCATATAACATTTTGCGTAGACCAAACAATGCTTGTGTTATTGCAGTAAATTATAATTATGTATTGCTGATTTGTATTGATCAAGATTCATACCTGTTATTTGAAGACATACCCCGTTATATTCGCCCTTAAATTGATATCCAGGATTAACACAATTGTGTTATCGCGGAACACTGTCGACTCAAACATGTTGGTTTGTTTCGATTTCGAGTCATTCCTGCTATTTAAATATAGCGCTCCGTATAAGCCCATATAACATTTTGCGTTGACCGTTCAATGCTTGTGTTATTGCAGTAAATTATCAACTTGCATTTGCCGATTTGTTTTGATCAAGATTCATACCTGTTATTTGAAGATATACCCCGTTATATTCGCACATAAATTGATATCTCTGGATTTTACTAATTGCGTTATCGCGGTACACTGTCAACTCAAACATGCCGATTTGTTTCGATTACGAGTCATTTCTGCTATTTAAATATAGCGCTCCGTATAAGCCCATATAACATTTGCGTTGACCGTTCAATACTTGTGTTATTGCGATAAATTATCAACTTGTATTTGCCGATTTGTTTGGAACAAGACACATACCTGTTATTTGAAGATATCCCCGTTATATTCCCAATAAATTGATATCTCTGGATTTTAATTTGCGTTATCGCGGTACCTGTGAACTCAAACATGCGATTTGTTTCGATTACGGGTCATTTCCGCTTAATAAATATAGCGCTCCGATAGGCCCAGATAACATTTTGCGTTGTTCGTTCAACGATAGTGTTATCGGGTAAATTATCAACTAGTTTTGCCGATTTGTTTTGATCAAGATTCAACCTGTTATTTGAAGATATACCCCGTTATATTCGCACATAAATTGATATCTCAAGGTTTTAATAATTGCGTTATCGCGGAACACTCAACTCAAACATGCCGATTTGATTAGTAGTCATTTCTCTATTTAAATATAGCGCTCCGTATAAGCCCATATAACATTTTGCGTTGACCAAACAATGCTTATTTGTGCAGTTAATTATAAACTTGTATTTGCCGATTTGTTTTGATCAAGATTCATACTGTTAATTGAAGATACACCCTTTACATTCCACATAAATTGATATCTGGATTTTAATAATTGCGTTATCGCGGTACATGTCAACTCAAACATGCCGATTTGTTTCGATTACGGGTCATTTCCCTATTTAAATATAGCGCTCCGTATAAGCCATATACCATTTGCGTAGACCAAACAATGCTTGTGTTTGCAGTAAATTATAATTATGTATTTGCTGATTTGTATTGATCAAGATTCATACCTGTTATTTGAAACATACCCGTTATATTCGCCCTTAAATTGATATCTCCAGGATTAACACAATTGTGTTATCGCGGAACACTGTCGACTCAAACATGTTGGTTTGTTTCGATTTCAGTCATTTCCGTTATTTAAATATAGCGCTCGTATGCCATATAACATTTTAAGTTGACCTTTCAATACTTGTGTTTTGCGGTAAATTATCAACTTGTATTTCCGATTTGTTTTGATCAAAGATTCATACCTGTTATTTGAAGATATACCCCGTTATATTCGCATAAATTGATATCTCAGGTTTTAATAATTTGCGTTATCGGAACACTTCAACTCAAACATGCGATTTGTTTAGATTAGTAGTCATTTCTGCTATTTAAATATGCGCTCCGTATAAGCCCATATAATATTTTCGTTGACCAAACAATGCTTGTTGTGCAGTTAATTATAAACGTGTATTTGCCGATTTGTTTGATCAGATTCATACCTGTTAATTGACGATCACCTTTACATTCGCAATAAATTGATATCTCTGATTTTAATAATTGCGTTATCGCGGTACACCTGTCAACTCAAACATGCCGATTTGTTTCGATTACGGGTCATTTCCGCTATTTAAATATAGCGCTCCGTATAAGCCATATACCATTTTGCGTAGACCAAACAATCTTGTGTTATTGCAGTAAATTATAATTATGTATTTGCTGATTTGTATGATCAAGATTCATACCTGTTATTTGAAGACATACCCGTTATATTCGCCCTTAAATTGATATCTCAGGATTAACACAATTGTGTTATCGCGGAACACTGTTGACTCAAACATGTTGGTTTGTTTCGATTTCGAGTCATTTCCGCTATTTAAATATAGCGCTCCATATCCCATATAACATTTAAGTTGACCGTTCAATACTTGTTTATTGATGTAAAATATCAATTTGTATTTGCCGGATTTGTTTTGATCAAGGTTCCTTACCTGTTATTTAAAGATATCCCCGTTATTTCGCAATAAATTGATATCTCTGGATTTTAATATGCGTTATCACGGTACACTGTCAACTCAAACATGCCGATTTGTTTCGATTACGAGTCATTTCTGCTATTTAAAATAGCGCTCCGTATAAGCCCATATAACATTTTGCGTATACTGTTCAATACTTGTGTTATTACGGTAAATTATCAACTTGTACTTGTCGATTAGTTTTTACCAAGATTCATACCTGTTTTTGAAGATATACTCCGTTATATTCGCAATAAATTGATATCTCTGGATTTTAATGATTGCGTTATCGGTCACTGTCAACTCAAACATGCCGATTTGTTTCGATTGGGTCATTTCCGCTATATAAATATAGCGCTCCTATAACCCATATACCATTTTGCGTAGACCAAACAATGCTTGTGTTATTGCAGTAAATTATAATTATGTATTTGCTGATTTGTATTGATCAAGATTCATACCTGTTAGTTGAAGACATACCCGTTATATTCGCCCTTAAATTGATATCTCAGGATTAAAACAATTGTGTTATCGCGGAACACTGTCGACCCAAACATGTTGATTTGTTTCGATTTCGAGGTCATTTCCGCTATTTAAATATGCGGCCCGTATAAGCCATATAACATTTTAAGTTGACCGTTCAATACTTGTGTTATTGATGTAAAATATCAATTTGTATTTGCCGATTTGTTTGATCTAGGTTCATACCTGTTGTTTGAAGATATACTCCATTATATTCGCACATAAATTGATATCTCTGGTTTTAATTGCGTTATGGCGGTACCTGTCAACTCAAAATGCCGATTTGTTTCGATTATGTCATTTCTGCTATTTAAATATAGCGCTCCGTATAAGCCCATATACAATTTGCGTTGACCGTTTTAATACTTGTATATTGCGGTAAATTATCAACTTGTATTTGCCGATTTGTTTTGATCAAGATTCGTACCTGTTTATTGAAGATATACCCCTTATATTCGTACATAAATTGATATCTCTGGATTTTAATAATTGCGCTATCGCGGTGCACTGTCAACTCAAACATGCTGATTTGTTTCGTTTACGGTTATTTTGCTATTTAAATATAACGCTCCGTATAAGCCCATATAACATTTTGCGTTGACATTTCAATCTGTGTTATTGCGGTATATTATCAACTTGTACGTGCTTATTAGTTTTGATCAAGATTAATACCTGTTTTTGAAGATATACCTCGTTATATTCGTACAAAAATTGATATCTCTAGTTTAATAATTGCGTTATCGTGGTACCTCTTAACTCAAACATGCCGATTTGTTTTGATTACGAGTCATTTCTGATTTTTAAATATAGCGCTCCATAAGACCATACAACATTTTGCGTTGACCGTTCAATACTTGTGTTATTGCGGTAATTATCAACTTGTATTTGCCGATTTGTTTTGATCAAGATTCATACCTGTTATTTTAAAGATCTACCCGTTATATTCCACTAAGTTGATATCCAGGATTAAAATAATTGCGTTATCGCGGTACACTGTCAACTCAAACATGCCGATTTGTTTCGTTTACGGGTCATTTCGCTATTTAAATATAACTCTATTACCCCATATAACATTTCGCGTTGACCGTTTTAATGCTTGTGTTATTGCGGTAAATTATCAATTGTATTTGCCGATTTGTTTTTGATCAAGATTCCTACCTGTTATTTAAAGTTATACCCGTTATATTCCCGTCTAAATTGATATCTCTGGTTTTAATGATTTGCGTTATCGCGGTACACTGTCGACTCAAACATGCCGATTTGTTTCGATTACGGGTCATTTCCGCTATTTAAATGCGCTCAGTATAAGCCCAATAACTTTTTTGTTGACCGTTCAAAACTAATAAAATTGGGGTTTATCAACTTTATTTGCCGATTTGTTTTAATAAGATTCATACCTTTTTTGAAGACATACCCAATTTCTTCCCATAAATTGATATCTTGGTTTTAATAATTGCGTTATCGCGGTACCTGTCCACAAACATCCGTTTGTTTCGTTACGGGTCATTTCTGCTTTAAAAATTGCTCGTATAAGCCCATAAACCCATTTTGCATTGACCTTAAAAACTAATGTTTTGCGGTAAATTATCAACTTTTTATTTGTTTTGATCAAGATTCATACCTGTTTGTGTTAATATAACGTTATCGTCGCATTAATAAGATATCTCTAGTTTACTAATTGCGTTATCGCGGAACACTATCCAACTCAAACATGCCGATTTGTTTCGATTACGATCATTTCTGCGATTTAAATATAACTTGCTCCGTATAAGCCATATAACACTTTGGGTGGCCATTGAATACTTATGTGCAGTGATTATCAGCTTATGTTTGCCGATTTGTTTTGATCAAGATTCATACCTGTTATTTAAAGATATACCCCGTTATGTTCGCACATAAATTATTATCTCTAGTTTTAGTAATTGCGTTGGCGGTATATCAACTCAAAACATGACGATTTGTTTCGATTACTGAGTCCTTTCTGCTTTCAATAAATAGCTTGCTCCGTATTAGCCCATATAACATTTTTCATTGACCGTTTAATGCTTGTGTTATTTAATTATTAACTTGTTTTGCCGATTCGTTTGATCAGATTCATTTCTGTTGTTTAAATATATCCCTCGATACTCATTACTAAGTGGACCTTCAGGATTTTAATAGTACATTATTTGCGATATATCTATTATAAACCCATACCGATTCATTTTGGAATTACAGGCATTTCTGCCATTTACATATAGCGCTCCGTATAAGCCCATATAACATTTCGCGTTGACTGTTTAATGCTTGTGTTATTGCGGTAGAAGTGTAAGCACTTTTTCGATTTATTTGTGATCAAGATTCATTCTGTTATTTAAAAGATATGCCGTTATGTTTGCACATAGAATTGATATCTATGGATTTTAATAATTGCGTTATCGCGTACCTGTCAATTCAAACATGCCGATTTGTTTCGATTACGAGTCATTTCCGCTATTTAAATATCGCTCATCATAAGCCCATATAACATTTTACGTTGACCAAACAATGCGTATTGTTGCAGTAAATTATAAGCTTTGTATTTATAAATTGTTTGATCCAAGATTCTGTACCTGTTGAAGATATACCCCGCTATATTCGCACATTAATAGTGTCTCTGGATTTTACTAATTGCGTTATCGCGGTACTATAGCTCAAACATGCCGATTTGTTTCGATTACGGGTCATTTCCGCTATTTAAATATAGCGCTCCGTATAAAACCATATAACATTTTGCGTTGTGCGTTCATCCATGTTATTACGGTGATTATCAGCCTTGTTGCCGATTTGTTTTGGAACAAGACACGCCTGTTAATTAAAGATATCTACGTTATGTTCGCACATAAATTGATATCTCTGGTTTTAATAATTGCGTTATCGCGGTACCTATCAACTCAAACATGCTGATTTGTTTCGATTGCAGGTCATTTCCTTAATAAATATAGCTGCTCGTATAAGCCAGATAACATTTTGCGTTGTTCGTTCAACGATGAGTATCATGACAAATTATCAGTATTTGCCGATTTGTTTTTGATCGAATTCATACCTTTTATTTGAAGATACACTCCGATATATTCGCATGGTTTATCTCTAGTTTAATAATTGCGTTATCGCGGTACACTGTCAACACAAACATGCCGATTTGTTTGGTTAGTAGTCATTCTGCTATTTAAATATAGCGCTCCATTATAAGCCCATATAACATTTGCGTTGACCAAACAATACTAATGTTGTGCAGTAAATTATAAGCTTGTATTGGCCGATTTGTTTTGATTAAGATTTATACCTATTAATTGAAGATACCTTTACATTTCGCACATAAATTATTATCTCGGAAGATTAAAATGCGTACGCTTGTCGCGTTACACTGTCAACTCAACCATACCTATTTGTTTCGTTAGGGTCATTTCCGCTATTTAAATATAGCGCTCGTATAGCCATATAACATTTGCGTTGACCAAACTATGCTTGTGTTATTGCGGTAAATTATCAATTTGTATTTTGCCATTTGTTTCGATCAAGATTTAAACCCTGTTGTTAAAAGATAAACTTACGTTATATTCATATAAATTGATATCTGGATTTTAATGATTGCGTTATCGCGGTACACTGTCGACTCAAACATGCCGATTTGTTTCGATTACGGGTCATTTCGCTGTTTAAATATAGCGCTCCGTGTAATACATATAACATTTGCGTTGACCGTTCAATACTTGTGTTATTACGGTAAATTATTAAGTGTATTTGCCGATTTGTTTTGATCCAAGATCCATACCTGTTATTGAATATACCCGTTATATTCCATATATTGATATCTCAGTATTAAAATAATTGCGTTATCGCGGTGCCACTGTCAACTCAAACATGCCGATTTGTTTCGTTACGCGTCATTTCTGTTATTAAATAGCGCTCCGTATAAGACCATATAACATTTTGCGTTGACCGTTTCAATACTTGTGTTATTGCGGTAAATTATCAACTTGTATTTGCCGATTTGTTTTTTGATCAAGATTCATACCTATTATGTGAAGATATGCCTCATTATATTCGCACATAAAAGTAGTACACTAGATTTTAATAATTGCGTTGTCGGTACACTTTTAACTCAAACATGATTTGTTTCGTTTACGGGTAATTTCCGCTATTTAAATATAGCGCTCCGTGTAGCCATATAACATTTCGCGATGACCGTTTAATGCTTGTGTGTTATTGCGATGGAAATTATCAACTTGTGTTTGCCGATTTGTTAGGAACAAGACACATACCTGTATTTGAAAGATATCCCCGTTATATACGCACATAAATTGATGTCTCTTGATTTTAATAATTGCGTTATCGCGGTACTATCAACTCAAACATGCCAATTTGTTTTCGATTACGAGTCATTCTTCTTTATTCCAAATATATAGCGCTCCGTAAAAACTCATTTAACATTTGCGTTGACCGTCAAATGCTGTGTTATTGCGGTAAGTTATTAACTGTATTTGCCGATTTATTTGGATCCAAGATTCATACCTGTTATTTGAAGGCCTGCCGTTATATTCCTTGTAAATTGATATCTCAGGATTTTAATAATTACGTTATCGCGGAACACTGTTAACTCAAACATGCCGAGTTGTTTTTGATTTCAGTCATTCTGCTATTTAAATATAGCTGCTTCGTATAAGGCCATATAACATTTGCAATGACCATTTTAATACTTGTGTTATTGCAGTAAATTATCAATTTGTTTGCCGATTTGTTTTGATCAAGATTCATACCTGTTGCCAGTGGCCATAACCCGTTATCGCACATTAATAGATATCTCTGGATTTTATAATTGCGTTATCGGAACACTATCGCTCAAACATGCCGATTTGTTTCGATTGAGTCATTTCTGCGATTTAAATATAACGCTCCAGCTGGCTATATAACACTTTGGGTGACCGTTGAATGCTTATGTTGTGCGGTAAATTATCGCTTGTATTTGCCGATTTGTTTTGGTCAAGATTCCCTTACCTGTTATTTAAAAGATATACCCGTTATATTCACATAAATTGATATCTCTAGTTTAGTAATTTGGTATGGCGGGTACACTATCAACTCAAACATGACGATTTGTTTCGATTATGAGTCATTTCTGCCTGACTAAATAAAGCGCTCCGTATTAGCCCATATAACATTTTTCGTTGACCGTTTAATGCTTGTGTTATTGCGGTAAATTAATAACTTGTTTTTGCCGATTCGTTTTTGATCAGATTCATTTCTGTTTAAATATATCCCTCGATATAAGCGTTACTAAGTGGACCTTCAAGTTTTTAATAATTGCATTATTGCGGTATATCGTCTATATCAACCACATACCGTTTGTTTCGATTACGAGGGAGCATTTCTGCCATTTACATATAGCGCTCCGTATAAGCCCATATAACATTTCGCGTTGACTGTTTAATGCTTGTGTTGTTGCGGTAAATTATCAACTTGTTTGCCGATTTGTTTTTGATCAAGATTCAAACCTGTTGTTTGTGAAGATACCCGTTATATTCGCACATGGGTGATATCGCAGGATTTTAATAATTGCGTTATCGCGGTACTCAACTCAAAACATGCCGGAGAGTTGTTTCGATTACGGGTCACTTCTGCTATTTAAATATGAGCGCTCGTAAGCCCAAATAACATTTTGTGTTGACCGTTCAATGCTTGTTTTATTGCGGTAAATTATCAACTTGTATTTGCCGATTTGTTTTTGATCAAGATTCGTACCTGTTATTTGAAGGAATATGCCCCGTTATATTCGCACATAATTGATATCTCAGGATTAAAAATAATTGCGTTGTCCTTTGTACACTGTCATCAAACGTACCGATTTGTTTCGATTGTGAGTCATTTCTGCAATTTAAATGCTAACGTTCAATATAAGCCCATATAACATTTGTGTTGACCGTTCAATGCTTGTGTTGCGGTAAATTATCTACTTGTACTTGCCGCTTTGTTTCCATCCAAGATTCATACCTGTTATTTGAAGTTATACCCCGTTATATTCAACGCGCATAAATTAATAGCAGGATAAGAATAATTGTGTTATCGCGGAACACTGTCAACTCAAACATGCCGATTTGTTTCAATTACGGGTCCATTCATGTTATTTAAATATAGCGCTCACGCAAAAGCCCTTATAACATTTTGCGTTGACGTTTTGATAGCGTGTTATTGCGGTAAAGTTATTAACTTCATTGCCGATTTGTTTTGATCAAGATAAACCTGTTGTTGAAGATATACTCCGTTATATTCGCATAAATTGATATCTCAAGTTTAATAATTGCGTTATCATGATACCTGTCAACAAACATGCTGATTTGTTTTGATTACGGGTCATTTTCTGTTATTTAAATATAGCGCTACGTATAAGCCCATATAACATTTAGCGTTGACGCAGTTTAATGCTTGTGTTATTGCGATAAATTAATCAACTTGTATTTGCCGATTTGTTGTGATCAAGATTCATTTATTGTTAAAGATATACCCGTTATGTTCGCATAAATTGATATCTATGGTTTAATAATTGCGTTGTCGCGTTACGCTGTCAATTCAAACATGCCGATTTGTTTCGATTACGAGTCTTTCCACTATTTAAATATATCGCTCCGTATAAGCCCATATAACATTTTGCGTTGACCAAACAATGCTTGTGTTATTGCAGTAAATTATAAACATACTTGCCGATTTGTTTGATCAAGATTCATGCCTGTTGTTTGAAGATATACCTGTGTTCGCATTAATAGATATCTCTGGATTTTTTACTAATTGCGTTATCGCGATCTATCGACTCAAACATGCGATTTATTTCGATTACAGGTCATTTCCGCTATTTAAATATAGCGCTCCGTATAAAACCACTATAACATTTGCGTTGGCCGTTCAATACTTTTAATGTTATTGCGGTAAATTATCAACTTGTATTTGCCGATTTGTTTGGAACAAGACACACCGCAATTAATTAAAATGTCTGATTATATTCGCACATAAATTGATATCTCTGATTTAATAATTGCGTTATCATGATGCACTGTCAGCACAAACATGCGATTTGTTTCGATTACGGGTCATTTCCGCTTAATAAATATGACGCTCCGTATAAGCCCAGATAACATTTTGCGTTGTTCGTTCAGCGATGGTGTTATCGCGGTAAATTATCAACTAGTATTTGCCGATTTGTTTTGATCAAGATTCATACCTTTTATTTGAGATACACTCCGATATATTCGCACATAAATTTATATCTCTGGATTTTAATAATTGCGTTATCGCGGTACACTGTCAACACAAACATGCCGATTTGTTTAGATTAGTAGTGTTTCTGCTATTTAAATATAACTCCGTATAAGCCCATATAACATATTTAGTTGACCAAACAGTAGCGTATTGCAGTAAATTATAAACTTGTATTGGCCGATTTGTTTGATTAAGATTTATACCTGTTAATTGAAGATACCTTACATTCACATAAATTAATATCTCAAATTAAAATAAATGCCTTATCGCGTTACACTGTCAACTCAACCATGCCTATTTGTTCGATTAGGTCATTTCCGCTATTTAAATATAGCGCTCCGTATAAGCCATATAACATTTTGCGTTGACAAACTATGCTTGTGTTATTGCAGTGAAGTGTCCAATTTAATTTGCCGTTTGTTTTGATCAAGATTTAAACCTGTTATTTAAGATAAACCCCGTTATATTCCTTTTGTAAATTGATATCTCTAGTTTTAATGATTGCGTTATCGCGGTACACTGTCAACTCAAACATGCCGATTTGTTTCGATTACGGGTCATTTCCGCTATTTAAATATAGCGCTCCGTATAAGCCCATATAACATTTTGCGTTGACCGTTCAATGCTTGTGTTATTGATAAATTATTAAGTGTATTTGCCGATTTGTTTTTGATCGAATCCATACCTGTTAAGGAGATATACCCGTTATGTTGCACATATTGATATCTCAGTATTAAAATAATTGCGTATCGCGGTACACTGTCACTCAAACATATAAATTTGTTTCGATTACGTCATTTCTGTTATTAAATATAGCGCTCCGTATAAGACCATATAACATTTTGCGTTGACCGTTCAATCTTGTGTTATTATGATGCGTTATCCAACTTGCTATTTGCCAATTTGTTTTTGATCAAGATTCATACCTATTATGTGAAGATATATACCTCGTTATATTCGCACATAAAGTAATTACATAGATTTTAATAATTGCGTTATCATGGTACACACAACTCAAACTGTACCGATTGTTTCGTTTACAGGTAATTTCCGCTATTTAAATATAGCGCTCCGTGTAATATGCAACATTTCATGACCGTTTAATACTTTATTGTTGCGGTAAATTATCAACCTTGTTGCCGATTGTTTTGATCGAATTTATACCTATTATTTAAAATATGCCGTTATATTCGCACGCCGGTTGATTTCTCTGGTTTTATGTTACGTTATCGCGGTACTATCGACTCAAACATGCAGTTGTTTCGATTGAAGTCATTTCTGCTATTCAATATAGCTCGTAAAACTCATTTTAACATTTTGCGTTGACCGTCAAATGCTTGTGTTATTGCGGTAAGTTATTAACTTGTATTTGCCGATTTGTTTGGATCCAAGATTCATACCTGTTGAATATACCCGTTATATTCGCATTAATTGATATCTCAGGTTTTAATAATTTGCGTTATCATGGAACACTGTCAACTCAAACATATGAGTTGTTTTGATTTCAGTCATTTCTGCTATTTAAATATAGCGCTTCGTATGAACCCATATAACATTTACCCAGTGACCGTTAATACTTGTGTTATTGCAGTAGAGTGTCAATTTGTATTTGCCGATTTGTTTTGATCAAATTCATACCTGTTTATTGATGACATAACGTTATCGTCGCATTAATAGATATCTCTGGATTTACTAATTGCGTTATCATGGAACACTGTCAACTCCGACATGCCGATTTGTTTCGATTGAGTCATTTCTGCGATTTAAATATAACGCTCCGTATAAGCCTATATAACTTTTCGTTGACCGTTGAATACTTATGTTATTGCGGTAAATTATCCCAGCTTGTATTTGCCGATTTGTTTTGATCAAGATTCATACTATATTAAGATATACCCCGTTATGTTCTTGCATAAATTGATATCTCTGGATTTTAATGGTGCGTTGTGGTACACTATCAACTCAAACATGACGATTTGTTTCGTTATGAGTCATTTCTGCTATTAAATAAAGCGCTCGTATTAGCCCATATAACATTTTCGTTGACCGTTTAATGCTTGTGTTGTTGCGGTAAATTATTAACTTGTTTTGCCATTCGTTTTGATCGAATTCATTTCTGTTGTTTAATATATCCCTCGATATAAGCGTTACTAGTGGACTAGGTTTTAATAGTGCATTATTGCGATATATCGTCTGCTCAACCATACCGATTTGTTTCGATTACGAGCATTTCTGCCATTTTACATATAGCATCATGTAAGCCCATATAACATTTCGCGTTGACTGTTTTAATGCTTGTGTGCGGTAAATTATCGCTTGTATTTGCCGGTTGTTTTTGATCAAGATTCAAACCTGTTTGAGAAGATATACCCGTTATATTCGCACATAAATTGATATCGCAGGATTTTAATAATTGCGTTATCGTCTGCTCTCAACTCAAACATGCGAGTTGTTTCGATTACAGGTCTTCACTGTTAAATGCTGGCCCTCGTATAAGCCCAAATAACTTTTGTGTTGACCGTTCAATGCTTGTTTTATTGCGGTAAATTATAAACTTGTATTTGCCGATTTGACGAATCAGATTCCTGTTATTTGAAGATATGCCCGTTATATTCGCATAAATTGATATCTCTGGTTTTAATAATTGCGTTATCGCTGTGTACACTACCAACTCAATTATGCCGATTAGTTTCGATTACGGATCATTTCCGCTATTTAAATATAGCGCTCCATATAAAGCCATATTACATTCGCGTTGACCGTTTAGTGTATGTTGTACGGTAAATTATCAACATGTTGCCGATTTGTTTTGATCAAGATTCAAACCTGTTATTTGAAGATATACCCGTTATATTCGCACATAAATTGATATCTCAGGTTAAATAATTGCATTATCATAACATATCAACTCAAACATGCCGATTGTTTCGATTACGAGTCATTTTTAATTTAAATATATGTTCTATACATATAACATTTTTGCGTTGACCGTTCAATGCTTGTGTTGTGCAGTAATTATCAACTTATGCTTGCCGATTTGTTGTGATCAGATTCCTTACCTGTTGTTGAAGATATACCCCGTTATATGCGCACATAAATTGATATATCCTGGATTTTAATGGTGCGTTATGACGGTACACATCAACTCAAACATGACGATTTGTTTCGATTATAGGTCATTTCTGCTATTTAAATAAAAGCGCTCATGTTAGCCCATATAATTTTTCGTTGACCGTTTAATGCTTGTATTGTGCGGTAAATTATTAACTTATTTTGCCGATTCGTTTGATCAAAATTCATTTCTGTTGTTTAAGCCTGTCCCTCGATATTAAGCGTTACTAAGTGGACCTTCCAGGATTTTAATAATTGCATTATTGCGATATCGTCCTCAACCATACCGATTTGTTTCGATTACAGGCATTTCTGCCATTTACATATAGCGCTCCCGTATAAGCCATATAACATTTCGCGTTGACTGTTTTTAATGCTTGTGTTATTGCGGTAAATTATCGCTTGTATTTGCCGTTGTTTTGAATCCGGGTCATACTGTTATTTGAAGATATACCCCGTTATATTCGCACGTTGATATCTCAGGATTAAAATGGTGCGTTATCGCTGTACTGTCGGCTCCGTATGCGATTTGTTTCGGTGCGGTGTTTCTGCAATTTAAATATAGCGTTCCGTATAAGCCCTTCAACATTTTGTTATTCGTTCAATGCTTGTGTTATTACGGTAAATTATCTACTTATTACTTACACCCTTTGTTTCATCAAGATTCTACCTGTTATTTGAGATTTATACCCCGTTATATTCTAACATAGGTGTAATAGCACAGGATAAAACCATTGTGTTATCGCGGAACACTGTCAACTCAAACATGCGATTGTTTAAATTACAGGGTCATTCTTTTATTTAAATAACGCTCACACTTAAGTCCTTATAACATTTTGCGTTGACCGTTTAATGTATGTTATTGCGGTAAGTTATTAACTTGTATTTTTCGATTTGTTTTGATCAAGATATAAGCCTGTTGTTTGAAGATATACTCCGTTATATTCGCACATAAATTGATATCACCAGGGATTTTTAATAATTGCGTTGTATCGCGGTACACTGTCAACTCAAACATGCTGATTTGTTTTGATTACGGGTCATTTCTGTTATTTAAATATGGCGCTGCGTATAAGCCCATATAACATTTAGCGTTGACAGTTTAATGCTTGTGTTGTGCGGTAAATTATCAACTTGTATTTGCCGATTTGTTGTGATCCAAGATTCATTTCTGTTATTTAAAGATATACCCCGTTATATTCATAAATTGATATCTATGGATTTTAATAATTGCGTATCGTTACTGTCAATTCAAACATACCGATTTGTTTCGATTACAGGTCATTTCCGCTATTTAAATATATCGCTCCGTATAAGCCCATATAACATTTTGCGTTGACCAAACAATGCTTGTGTTATTACGGTAAATTATAAACTTATATTTGCCGATTTGTTTTGATCAAAATTCATGCCTGTTATTTGAAGATATACCCCGCTATATTCGCACATTAATAGATATCTCGGTTTTACTAATTGCGTTATCGCGGTACACAATCGACTCAAGCATGCCGATTTGTTTCGTTACAGGTCATTTCGCTATTTAAATATAGTATCCGTGTAAACCATATAACATTTGCGTGACCGTTCAATACTTATTATTATTGCGGTAAATTATCAACTTAGCATTTTGCCGTTGTTTTGGAACAAGACACATACTGTTAATTAAAGATATCCCCCGTTATATTCGCATAATTGATATCTCTGGATTTTAATAATTGCGTTATCGCTGATACCTGTCGCTCAAACATGCCGATTTGTTTCGATTACGGTCATTTCCGCTTAATAAATATAGCGCTCGTATAAGCCAGATAACATTTGCGTTGTTCGTTCAAACGTGTGTTATCGCGTGGAAATTATCAACTAGTATTTGCCGATTTGTTTGATCAAGATTCTACCTTTTATTTGAAGATACACTCCGATATATTCGCATAAATTTATATCTCTGGATTTTAATAATTGCGTTATGATTTACTAATAACCAAACATGCCGATTTGTTTAGATTAGTAGTGTTCTGCTATTTAAATATAGCACTCCGTATAAGCCCATATAACATTTTGCGTTGACCAACAGTAGCATATTATTACATTAAATTATAAACTTGTTAGCCGATTTGTTTTTGATTAATTTATACCTGTTAATTGAAGATACACCCTTTACATTCGCATAAATTAATATCTCCAGAATTAAAATAAATACCTTATCGCATTACTGTCAACTCAACCCATGCCTATTTGACTCGTTACGGGTCATTTCCACTTTAAATATTGCTCAAAACATAGCCCATATAACATTTTGCGTTGACCAAACCTGCTTGTGTTATTGCGGTAAATTATCAATTTAATATTTTGCCGTTTGTTTTGATCAGGTTAAACCTGTTATTTAAAGATAAGCCCCGTTATATTCGCACATAAATTGATATCTCTGGGTTTTAATAGTTGCGTTATCGCAGTACACTGTCGACTCAAACTTGTACCGATTTGTTTCGATTACGGGTCATTTCGCTGTTAAATATAGCGCTCTGTATAAGCCCATATAACATTTTGCGTTGACCGTTCAATGCTTGTGTTATTGCGGTAAATTATTAAGTGTATTTGCCGATTGTTTTGATCAGATCCATACCTGTTATTTAAAGATATACCCCGTTATATTCACATATATTGATATCTCCCAGTATTAAAATAGTGCGTTATCGCGGTACACTGTCAACTCAAACATGCCGATTTGTTTCGATTACGCGTCATTCTGTTATTAAATAGCGCTCGTGTAAGACCATATAACATTTCGCGGTGACCGTTTTGTGCTTGTGTTATTGCATTAAATTATCAACATATTTGCCGATTTGTTTTGATCAAGATTTATACCTGTTGTTTAAAGATATACCCCGTTATGTTCGCATAAATTGATTTCTCTAGTTTTAATAATTGCGTTATCGCGGTACACTGTCGACTCAAACATGCCGATTTGTTTCGATTACGTTCATTTTACGCTATTTAAATATAGCGCTCCGTATAAAACCATATAACATTTTGCGTTGACCGTTCAATACTTGTGTTATTGTGCGGTAAATTATCAACTTGTATTTTGCCGATTTGTTTGGAACAAGACACATACCTGTTGTTTGATATCCCCGTTATATTCGCATAAATTGATATCTCTGGATTTTAATAATTGCGTTATCGCGGTACACTATCGCTCAAACATGCCGATTTGTTTCGATTACGAGTCATTCTGCTATTCAAATATAGCGCTCCGTAAAAACTCATTTAACATTTGCGTTGACCGTCAAATGCTTGTATTGTGCGGTAAGTTGATACTTATGTTGCCGATTTGTTTGGATCAAGATTCATACCCTGTTATTTGAAGGCCACCCCCGTTATATTCGCACATAAATTGATATCTCCAGGTTTAGTGCGTTATCGCGGAACACTGTCAACTCAAACATGCCAGGTTGTTTTGATTTCGAGTCATTTCTGCTGTTTAAATATAGGCGCTTATTGTAAAGCCATATAGCATTTTACCGTTTTAATACTTGTGTTATTGCGGTAAAATTATCCAATTTGTATTTACCCGATTTGTTTTGATCGAATTCTTCTGTTTATTGATGACATAGCCCGTTATCGTCGCACGTGTAAATATCTCTGGATTTTACTAATTGCGTTATCGGAACACTGTCAACTCCGTATACCGATTTGTTTCGATTACGGGTCATTTCTGCGATTTAAATATAACTCCGTATAAGCCTATATAACACTTTGCGTTGACCGTTGAATACTTATGTTATTGCGGTAAATTATCAGCTTGTATTTGCCGATTTGTTTTGATCAAGATTCCTTACCTGTTATTTAAAGATATACCCCGTTATATTCGCATAAATTGATATCTCTAGTTTTATTAATTGCACGTTATGGCGGTACTATCAACTCAAACATGATTTGTTTCGATTGTGAGTCATTCTGCTATTAAATGGCTTGTCCGTGTTAGCCCATATAACATTTTGACCGTTTGATAACGTATTTGTTGCGGTAAATTATTAACTTGTTTTGCCGATTAATTTTGATCAAGATTCATTTTCTGTTGTTTAAATATATCCTCGATATAAGCGTTACTAAGTGGACCTTCCAGAGTTTTAATAATTGCATTTATTGCGGTATATCGTCTACTCAACCCTTCTCCAGTTGTTTCGATTACGAGCATTTTCTGCCATTTACATATAGCGCTCCGTATAAGCCCATATAACATTTCGCGTTGACTGTTTAATGCTTGTGTTATTGCGATGGAAATTATCAACTTGTATTTGCCGATTTGTTTTGATCAAGATTCAAACCTGTTATTTGAAGATATACCCATTATATTCGCACCTAAATTGATATCGCAAGTTTTGTGTTGCGTTATCGCGGTACCTCTCAACTCAAACATGCCGGTTGTTTCGATTACGGGTCCCTTCTGCTATTTAAATATAGCGCTCCACGTATAAGCCCAAATAACATTTGTGTTGACCGTTCAATCACTTGTTTATTGCGGTAGGTATCGCTTATATTTGCCGATTTGTTTTGATCGAATTCCTTGCCTGTTATTTGAAGTATACCCCGTTATATTCGCACATAAATTGATATCCAGGATTAAAACAATTGCGTTATCATAACACTGTCAACTCAAACATACCGATTTGTTTCGATTGTGAGTCATTTCTGCAATTTAAATATGGCGTTCCGTATAAGCCCATATAACATTTTGTGTTGACCGTTCAATGCTTGTGTTATTGCAGTAAATTATCTGTACTTGCCACTTTGTTTCATCAAGATTCATACCTGTTATTTTGAATTATACCCCAATTATATTCGCGCATAAATTAATAGCACAGGATAAGAATAATTGTGTTATCATGGAACACTGTCCAACTCAAACATGCCGATTTGTTTCAATTACGGGTCATTCATGTTATTTAAATATAATGCTCACATAAGCCCTTATAACATTTGCGTTGACCGTTTTAATGCTTGTGTTATTGCGGTAAGTTATTAACTTGTATTTGCCGATTTGTTTTGATCAAGATATAAACCTGTTATTTGAAATATACTCCGTTATATTCGCACATAAATTGATATCTGGGATTTTAATAATTGCACCATCGCGGTACACTGTCAACTCAAACATGCTGATTTGTTTGATTACGGGTCATTCTGTTATTTAAATATGGCGGCGCTACATGTAAGCCCATATAACATTTGGTAGCAGTTTAGTAACGTATTGTTACGGTAAATTATCAACTTGTGTTGCCGATTTGTTGTGATCAAGATTCATTTCTGTTATTTAAAGATATACCCCGTTATATTCGCACATAAATTGACCTTCAGGATTAAAAATAATTTACGTTATCTCGGTACACTGTCCAACTCAAACATGCCGGTTGTTTCAATTTTTGGGTCATTCATGTTGTTTAAATATGGCGCTCCGTATAAGCCTTATAACATTTGCGTTGACCGTTTAGTAACGTGTTATTGCAGTAAGTTATTAACATGTATTTGCCGATTTGTTTTGATGAATATAAACCTGTTATTTCGAGATATAAATTATATTCGCACATAAATTGATATCTCAGGATTTTAATAATTGCGTTATCAGTACACTGTCAACTCAAACATGCTGATTTGTTTTGATTATGGGTCATTTCTGTTATTTAAATATGGCGCTACGTATAAGCCCATATAACGTTTTAGCGTTGACAGTTTGTGCTGAATGTTATTGCGGTAGGTATCAGCGTATTTACCGATTTGTTTGTGATCCACAAGATTCATACCTGTTGTTAAAGATATACCCCGTTATATTCGCATAGAATTGATATCTCTGGATTTTATTAATTGCGTTATCATGGAACACTGTCAACTCAAACATATGATTTGTTTCGATTACGAGTCATTTCTGCTATTTAAATATAGTATCATGTAAAGCCAAATAACATTTTGTGTTGACCGTTTCAATCTTGTTTATTGGGTAAATTATCCCAACATATTTGCCGTTTGTTTTGATCAAGATTCTTCCTGCGTTATCTCGGTACACTGTCAACTCAAACATATGATTTGTTTCAATTACGGGTCATTCATGTTGTTTAAATATAGCCTCCGTATAAGCCCTTATAACATTTTGCGTTGACCGTTTTAGTAACGTGTTATTACCGATAAATTATTAACTTGTATTTGCCGATTTGTTTGATCAGATATAAACCTGTTGTTTGAAGATATACTCCCGTTATATTCGCACATAAATTGATATCTCCAAGTTTTAATAATTGCGTTATCATAGTACACTGTCAACTCAACATGCTGATTTGTTTTGATTATGGAATTTTCTGTTATTTAAATATGGCACTGCATATAGCCCATATAACATTTAGCGTTGACAGTTTAATGCTAGTGTTATTGCGATAAATATCAACTTGTATTTGCCGATTTGTTGTGATCAAGATTCATACCTGTTATTTAAGATATACCCATTTATATTCCGCATAAATTGATATCTCTGGATTTTAGTAATTGCGTTATCATGGAACACTGTCATCAAACATGCCGATTTGTTTCGATTGCGAGTCATTTCTGCGGTTAAATATAACGCTCGTATAAGCCTATACCGCGCACGTTGACCGTTAGATGTATCTTGTGCAGTGAATTATCAACTTGTATTTGCCGGTTGTTTTGATCAGATTCATACCTGTTGTTAGATATGCCGTTATATTCGCACATAGAATTGATATCTCTGGTTTTAGTAATTGCGTTATGGCGGTACACTATCAACTCCAAACATGACGATTTGTTTTCGATTATGAGTCATTTCTGCTATTTAAATAAAGCGCTCCGTAAGCCCATATAACATTTTTCGTTGACCGTTTTAATGCTTATGTTATTGCGGTAAGTGTGTGCTTGTTTTGCCGATTCATTTGATCAAAGATTAATTTCTGTTGTTAAATATATCCCTCGATACCATAAGCGTTATAAGTGGACCTTTGAAGTTTATGGTACATTATTGCGGTATATGTCGTCTACTCAACCATACCGATTTGTTTCGATTGCGAGGCATTTCTGCTGCATTTACATATAGCGCTCCGTATAAGCCCATATAACATTTCGCGTTGACAGTTTATGCTTGTGTTATTGCAGTAAATTATCAACATATTTGCCGATTTGTTTGATCAGATTCAAACCTGTTATTTGAAAGATATACCCGTTATATTCACATAATTGTATCGCAGGATTTTGTAATTGCGTTATCTTACGTACACTCTCAACTCAAACATGCCGAGTTGTTTTTCGATTACGGGCTTGTGTTATTGCGGTAAGTTATTAACATATTTGCCGATTTGTTTGGATCAGGGTCATACCTGTTATTTGAAGATATACCCGTTATATTCGCATAAATTGATATCTCAGGATTTTAATAGTGCGTTATCGCCTTATGGAACACTGTTAACTCAAACATGCCGAGTTGTTTTGATTTCAGTCATTTCTGCTATTTAAATATAGCGCTTCGTATAAGGCCATATAACATTTTTTGCAATGACCGTTTTAATATATGACTGTTGCGGTAAATTATCAATTTGTATTTGCCGATTTGTTTTGATCAAGATTCATACCTGTTTGTGTTAATATAACGTTATCGTCGCATTAATAAGATATCTCTAGTTTACTAATTGCGTTATCGCGGAACACTATCCAACTCAAACATGCCGATTTGTTTCGATTACGATCATTTCTGCGATTTAAATATAACTTGCTCCGTATAAGCCATATAACACTTTGGGTGGCCATTGAATACTTATGTGCAGTGATTATCAGCTTATGTTTGCCGATTTGTTTTGATCAAGATTCATACCTGTTATTTAAAGATATACCCCGTTATGTTCGCACATAAATTATTATCTCTAGTTTTAGTAATTGCGTTGGCGGTATATCAACTCAAAACATGACGATTTGTTTCGATTACTGAGTCCTTTCTGCTTTCAATAAATAGCTTGCTCCGTATTAGCCCATATAACATTTTTCATTGACCGTTTAATGCTTGTGTTATTTAATTATTAACTTGTTTTGCCGATTCGTTTGATCAGATTCATTTCTGTTGTTTAAATATATCCCTCGATACTCATTACTAAGTGGACCTTCAGGATTTTAATAGTACATTATTTGCGATATATCTATTATAAACCCATACCGATTCATTTTGGAATTACAGGCATTTCTGCCATTTACATATAGCGCTCCGTATAAGCCCATATAACATTTCGCGTTGACTGTTTAATGCTTGTGTTATTGCGGTAGAAGTGTAAGCACTTTTTCGATTTATTTGTGATCAAGATTCATTCTGTTATTTAAAAGATATGCCGTTATGTTTGCACATAGAATTGATATCTATGGATTTTAATAATTGCGTTATCGCGTACCTGTCAATTCAAACATGCCGATTTGTTTCGATTACGAGTCATTTCCGCTATTTAAATATCGCTCATCATAAGCCCATATAACATTTTACGTTGACCAAACAATGCGTATTGTTGCAGTAAATTATAAGCTTTGTATTTATAAATTGTTTGATCCAAGATTCTGTACCTGTTGAAGATATACCCCGCTATATTCGCACATTAATAGTGTCTCTGGATTTTACTAATTGCGTTATCGCGGTACTATAGCTCAAACATGCCGATTTGTTTCGATTACGGGTCATTTCCGCTATTTAAATATAGCGCTCCGTATAAAACCATATAACATTTTGCGTTGTGCGTTCATCCATGTTATTACGGTGATTATCAGCCTTGTTGCCGATTTGTTTTGGAACAAGACACGCCTGTTAATTAAAGATATCTACGTTATGTTCGCACATAAATTGATATCTCTGGTTTTAATAATTGCGTTATCGCGGTACCTATCAACTCAAACATGCTGATTTGTTTCGATTGCAGGTCATTTCCTTAATAAATATAGCTGCTCGTATAAGCCAGATAACATTTTGCGTTGTTCGTTCAACGATGAGTATCATGACAAATTATCAGTATTTGCCGATTTGTTTTTGATCGAATTCATACCTTTTATTTGAAGATACACTCCGATATATTCGCATGGTTTATCTCTAGTTTAATAATTGCGTTATCGCGGTACACTGTCAACACAAACATGCCGATTTGTTTGGTTAGTAGTCATTCTGCTATTTAAATATAGCGCTCCATTATAAGCCCATATAACATTTGCGTTGACCAAACAATACTAATGTTGTGCAGTAAATTATAAGCTTGTATTGGCCGATTTGTTTTGATTAAGATTTATACCTATTAATTGAAGATACCTTTACATTTCGCACATAAATTATTATCTCGGAAGATTAAAATGCGTACGCTTGTCGCGTTACACTGTCAACTCAACCATACCTATTTGTTTCGTTAGGGTCATTTCCGCTATTTAAATATAGCGCTCGTATAGCCATATAACATTTGCGTTGACCAAACTATGCTTGTGTTATTGCGGTAAATTATCAATTTGTATTTTGCCATTTGTTTCGATCAAGATTTAAACCCTGTTGTTAAAAGATAAACTTACGTTATATTCATATAAATTGATATCTGGATTTTAATGATTGCGTTATCGCGGTACACTGTCGACTCAAACATGCCGATTTGTTTCGATTACGGGTCATTTCGCTGTTTAAATATAGCGCTCCGTGTAATACATATAACATTTGCGTTGACCGTTCAATACTTGTGTTATTACGGTAAATTATTAAGTGTATTTGCCGATTTGTTTTGATCCAAGATCCATACCTGTTATTGAATATACCCGTTATATTCCATATATTGATATCTCAGTATTAAAATAATTGCGTTATCGCGGTGCCACTGTCAACTCAAACATGCCGATTTGTTTCGTTACGCGTCATTTCTGTTATTAAATAGCGCTCCGTATAAGACCATATAACATTTTGCGTTGACCGTTTCAATACTTGTGTTATTGCGGTAAATTATCAACTTGTATTTGCCGATTTGTTTTTTGATCAAGATTCATACCTATTATGTGAAGATATGCCTCATTATATTCGCACATAAAAGTAGTACACTAGATTTTAATAATTGCGTTGTCGGTACACTTTTAACTCAAACATGATTTGTTTCGTTTACGGGTAATTTCCGCTATTTAAATATAGCGCTCCGTGTAGCCATATAACATTTCGCGATGACCGTTTAATGCTTGTGTGTTATTGCGATGGAAATTATCAACTTGTGTTTGCCGATTTGTTAGGAACAAGACACATACCTGTATTTGAAAGATATCCCCGTTATATACGCACATAAATTGATGTCTCTTGATTTTAATAATTGCGTTATCGCGGTACTATCAACTCAAACATGCCAATTTGTTTTCGATTACGAGTCATTCTTCTTTATTCCAAATATATAGCGCTCCGTAAAAACTCATTTAACATTTGCGTTGACCGTCAAATGCTGTGTTATTGCGGTAAGTTATTAACTGTATTTGCCGATTTATTTGGATCCAAGATTCATACCTGTTATTTGAAGGCCTGCCGTTATATTCCTTGTAAATTGATATCTCAGGATTTTAATAATTACGTTATCGCGGAACACTGTTAACTCAAACATGCCGAGTTGTTTTTGATTTCAGTCATTCTGCTATTTAAATATAGCTGCTTCGTATAAGGCCATATAACATTTGCAATGACCATTTTAATACTTGTGTTATTGCAGTAAATTATCAATTTGTTTGCCGATTTGTTTTGATCAAGATTCATACCTGTTGCCAGTGGCCATAACCCGTTATCGCACATTAATAGATATCTCTGGATTTTATAATTGCGTTATCGGAACACTATCGCTCAAACATGCCGATTTGTTTCGATTGAGTCATTTCTGCGATTTAAATATAACGCTCCAGCTGGCTATATAACACTTTGGGTGACCGTTGAATGCTTATGTTGTGCGGTAAATTATCGCTTGTATTTGCCGATTTGTTTTGGTCAAGATTCCCTTACCTGTTATTTAAAAGATATACCCGTTATATTCACATAAATTGATATCTCTAGTTTAGTAATTTGGTATGGCGGGTACACTATCAACTCAAACATGACGATTTGTTTCGATTATGAGTCATTTCTGCCTGACTAAATAAAGCGCTCCGTATTAGCCCATATAACATTTTTCGTTGACCGTTTAATGCTTGTGTTATTGCGGTAAATTAATAACTTGTTTTTGCCGATTCGTTTTTGATCAGATTCATTTCTGTTTAAATATATCCCTCGATATAAGCGTTACTAAGTGGACCTTCAAGTTTTTAATAATTGCATTATTGCGGTATATCGTCTATATCAACCACATACCGTTTGTTTCGATTACGAGGGAGCATTTCTGCCATTTACATATAGCGCTCCGTATAAGCCCATATAACATTTCGCGTTGACTGTTTAATGCTTGTGTTGTTGCGGTAAATTATCAACTTGTTTGCCGATTTGTTTTTGATCAAGATTCAAACCTGTTGTTTGTGAAGATACCCGTTATATTCGCACATGGGTGATATCGCAGGATTTTAATAATTGCGTTATCGCGGTACTCAACTCAAAACATGCCGGAGAGTTGTTTCGATTACGGGTCACTTCTGCTATTTAAATATGAGCGCTCGTAAGCCCAAATAACATTTTGTGTTGACCGTTCAATGCTTGTTTTATTGCGGTAAATTATCAACTTGTATTTGCCGATTTGTTTTTGATCAAGATTCGTACCTGTTATTTGAAGGAATATGCCCCGTTATATTCGCACATAATTGATATCTCAGGATTAAAAATAATTGCGTTGTCCTTTGTACACTGTCATCAAACGTACCGATTTGTTTCGATTGTGAGTCATTTCTGCAATTTAAATGCTAACGTTCAATATAAGCCCATATAACATTTGTGTTGACCGTTCAATGCTTGTGTTGCGGTAAATTATCTACTTGTACTTGCCGCTTTGTTTCCATCCAAGATTCATACCTGTTATTTGAAGTTATACCCCGTTATATTCAACGCGCATAAATTAATAGCAGGATAAGAATAATTGTGTTATCGCGGAACACTGTCAACTCAAACATGCCGATTTGTTTCAATTACGGGTCCATTCATGTTATTTAAATATAGCGCTCACGCAAAAGCCCTTATAACATTTTGCGTTGACGTTTTGATAGCGTGTTATTGCGGTAAAGTTATTAACTTCATTGCCGATTTGTTTTGATCAAGATAAACCTGTTGTTGAAGATATACTCCGTTATATTCGCATAAATTGATATCTCAAGTTTAATAATTGCGTTATCATGATACCTGTCAACAAACATGCTGATTTGTTTTGATTACGGGTCATTTTCTGTTATTTAAATATAGCGCTACGTATAAGCCCATATAACATTTAGCGTTGACGCAGTTTAATGCTTGTGTTATTGCGATAAATTAATCAACTTGTATTTGCCGATTTGTTGTGATCAAGATTCATTTATTGTTAAAGATATACCCGTTATGTTCGCATAAATTGATATCTATGGTTTAATAATTGCGTTGTCGCGTTACGCTGTCAATTCAAACATGCCGATTTGTTTCGATTACGAGTCTTTCCACTATTTAAATATATCGCTCCGTATAAGCCCATATAACATTTTGCGTTGACCAAACAATGCTTGTGTTATTGCAGTAAATTATAAACATACTTGCCGATTTGTTTGATCAAGATTCATGCCTGTTGTTTGAAGATATACCTGTGTTCGCATTAATAGATATCTCTGGATTTTTTACTAATTGCGTTATCGCGATCTATCGACTCAAACATGCGATTTATTTCGATTACAGGTCATTTCCGCTATTTAAATATAGCGCTCCGTATAAAACCACTATAACATTTGCGTTGGCCGTTCAATACTTTTAATGTTATTGCGGTAAATTATCAACTTGTATTTGCCGATTTGTTTGGAACAAGACACACCGCAATTAATTAAAATGTCTGATTATATTCGCACATAAATTGATATCTCTGATTTAATAATTGCGTTATCATGATGCACTGTCAGCACAAACATGCGATTTGTTTCGATTACGGGTCATTTCCGCTTAATAAATATGACGCTCCGTATAAGCCCAGATAACATTTTGCGTTGTTCGTTCAGCGATGGTGTTATCGCGGTAAATTATCAACTAGTATTTGCCGATTTGTTTTGATCAAGATTCATACCTTTTATTTGAGATACACTCCGATATATTCGCACATAAATGTATATCTCTGGATTTTAATAATTGCGTTATCGCGGTACACTGTCAACACAAACATGCCGATTTGTTTAGATTAGTAGTGTTTCTGCTATTTAAATATAACTCCGTATAAGCCCATATAACATATTTAGTTGACCAAACAGTAGCGTATTGCAGTAAATTATAAACTTGTATTGGCCGATTTGTTTGATTAAGATTTATACCTGTTAATTGAAGATACCTTACATTCACATAAATTAATATCTCAAATTAAAATAAATGCCTTATCGCGTTACACTGTCAACTCAACCATGCCTATTTGTTCGATTAGGTCATTTCCGCTATTTAAATATAGCGCTCCGTATAAGCCATATAACATTTTGCGTTGACAAACTATGCTTGTGTTATTGCAGTGAAGTGTCCAATTTAATTTGCCGTTTGTTTTGATCAAGATTTAAACCTGTTATTTAAGATAAACCCCGTTATATTCCTTTTGTAAATTGATATCTCTAGTTTTAATAATTGCGTTATCGCGGTACACTGTCAACTCAAACATGCCGATTTGTTTCGATTACGGGTCATTTCCGCTATTTAAATATAGCGCTCCGTATAAGCCCATATAACATTTTGCGTTGACCGTTCAATGCTTGTGTTATTGATAAATTATTAAGTGTATTTGCCGATTTGTTTTTGATCGAATCCATACCTGTTAAGGAGATATACCCGTTATGTTGCACATATTGATATCTCAGTATTAAAATAATTGCGTATCGCGGTACACTGTCACTCAAACATATAAATTTGTTTCGATTACGTCATTTCTGTTATTAAATATAGCGCTCCGTATAAGACCATATAACATTTTGCGTTGACCGTTCAATCTTGTGTTATTATGATGCGTTATCCAACTTGCTATTTGCCAATTTGTTTTTGATCAAGATTCATACCTATTATGTGAAGATATATACCTCGTTATATTCGCACATAAAGTAATTACATAGATTTTAATAATTGCGTTATCATGGTACACACAACTCAAACTGTACCGATTGTTTCGTTTACAGGTAATTTCCGCTATTTAAATATAGCGCTCCGTGTAATATGCAACATTTCATGACCGTTTAATACTTTATTGTTGCGGTAAATTATCAACCTTGTTGCCGATTGTTTTGATCGAATTTATACCTATTATTTAAAATATGCCGTTATATTCGCACGCCGGTTGATTTCTCTGGTTTTATGTTACGTTATCGCGGTACTATCGACTCAAACATGCAGTTGTTTCGATTGAAGTCATTTCTGCTATTCAATATAGCTCGTAAAACTCATTTTAACATTTTGCGTTGACCGTCAAATGCTTGTGTTATTGCGGTAAGTTATTAACTTGTATTTGCCGATTTGTTTGGATCCAAGATTCATACCTGTTGAATATACCCGTTATATTCGCATTAATTGATATCTCAGGTTTTAATAATTTGCGTTATCATGGAACACTGTCAACTCAAACATATGAGTTGTTTTGATTTCAGTCATTTCTGCTATTTAAATATAGCGCTTCGTATGAACCCATATAACATTTACCCAGTGACCGTTAATACTTGTGTTATTGCAGTAGAGTGTCAATTTGTATTTGCCGATTTGTTTTGATCAAATTCATACCTGTTTATTGATGACATAACGTTATCGTCGCATTAATAGATATCTCTGGATTTACTAATTGCGTTATCATGGAACACTGTCAACTCCGACATGCCGATTTGTTTCGATTGAGTCATTTCTGCGATTTAAATATAACGCTCCGTATAAGCCTATATAACTTTTCGTTGACCGTTGAATACTTATGTTATTGCGGTAAATTATCCCAGCTTGTATTTGCCGATTTGTTTTGATCAAGATTCATACTATATTAAGATATACCCCGTTATGTTCTTGCATAAATTGATATCTCTGGATTTTAATGGTGCGTTGTGGTACACTATCAACTCAAACATGACGATTTGTTTCGTTATGAGTCATTTCTGCTATTAAATAAAGCGCTCGTATTAGCCCATATAACATTTTCGTTGACCGTTTAATGCTTGTGTTGTTGCGGTAAATTATTAACTTGTTTTGCCATTCGTTTTGATCGAATTCATTTCTGTTGTTTAATATATCCCTCGATATAAGCGTTACTAGTGGACTAGGTTTTAATAGTGCATTATTGCGATATATCGTCTGCTCAACCATACCGATTTGTTTCGATTACGAGCATTTCTGCCATTTTACATATAGCATCATGTAAGCCCATATAACATTTCGCGTTGACTGTTTTAATGCTTGTGTGCGGTAAATTATCGCTTGTATTTGCCGGTTGTTTTTGATCAAGATTCAAACCTGTTTGAGAAGATATACCCGTTATATTCGCACATAAATTGATATCGCAGGATTTTAATAATTGCGTTATCGTCTGCTCTCAACTCAAACATGCGAGTTGTTTCGATTACAGGTCTTCACTGTTAAATGCTGGCCCTCGTATAAGCCCAAATAACTTTTGTGTTGACCGTTCAATGCTTGTTTTATTGCGGTAAATTATAAACTTGTATTTGCCGATTTGACGAATCAGATTCCTGTTATTTGAAGATATGCCCGTTATATTCGCATAAATTGATATCTCTGGTTTTAATAATTGCGTTATCGCTGTGTACACTACCAACTCAATTATGCCGATTAGTTTCGATTACGGATCATTTCCGCTATTTAAATATAGCGCTCCATATAAAGCCATATTACATTCGCGTTGACCGTTTAGTGTATGTTGTACGGTAAATTATCAACATGTTGCCGATTTGTTTTGATCAAGATTCAAACCTGTTATTTGAAGATATACCCGTTATATTCGCACATAAATTGATATCTCAGGTTAAATAATTGCATTATCATAACATATCAACTCAAACATGCCGATTGTTTCGATTACGAGTCATTTTTAATTTAAATATATGTTCTATACATATAACATTTTTGCGTTGACCGTTCAATGCTTGTGTTGTGCAGTAATTATCAACTTATGCTTGCCGATTTGTTGTGATCAGATTCCTTACCTGTTGTTGAAGATATACCCCGTTATATGCGCACATAAATTGATATATCCTGGATTTTAATGGTGCGTTATGACGGTACACATCAACTCAAACATGACGATTTGTTTCGATTATAGGTCATTTCTGCTATTTAAATAAAAGCGCTCATGTTAGCCCATATAATTTTTCGTTGACCGTTTAATGCTTGTATTGTGCGGTAAATTATTAACTTATTTTGCCGATTCGTTTGATCAAAATTCATTTCTGTTGTTTAAGCCTGTCCCTCGATATTAAGCGTTACTAAGTGGACCTTCCAGGATTTTAATAATTGCATTATTGCGATATCGTCCTCAACCATACCGATTTGTTTCGATTACAGGCATTTCTGCCATTTACATATAGCGCTCCCGTATAAGCCATATAACATTTCGCGTTGACTGTTTTTAATGCTTGTGTTATTGCGGTAAATTATCGCTTGTATTTGCCGTTGTTTTGAATCCGGGTCATACTGTTATTTGAAGATATACCCCGTTATATTCGCACGTTGATATCTCAGGATTAAAATGGTGCGTTATCGCTGTACTGTCGGCTCCGTATGCGATTTGTTTCGGTGCGGTGTTTCTGCAATTTAAATATAGCGTTCCGTATAAGCCCTTCAACATTTTGTTATTCGTTCAATGCTTGTGTTATTACGGTAAATTATCTACTTATTACTTACACCCTTTGTTTCATCAAGATTCTACCTGTTATTTGAGATTTATACCCCGTTATATTCTAACATAGGTGTAATAGCACAGGATAAAACCATTGTGTTATCGCGGAACACTGTCAACTCAAACATGCGATTGTTTAAATTACAGGGTCATTCTTTTATTTAAATAACGCTCACACTTAAGTCCTTATAACATTTTGCGTTGACCGTTTAATGTATGTTATTGCGGTAAGTTATTAACTTGTATTTTTCGATTTGTTTTGATCAAGATATAAGCCTGTTGTTTGAAGATATACTCCGTTATATTCGCACATAAATTGATATCACCAGGGATTTTTAATAATTGCGTTGTATCGCGGTACACTGTCAACTCAAACATGCTGATTTGTTTTGATTACGGGTCATTTCTGTTATTTAAATATGGCGCTGCGTATAAGCCCATATAACATTTAGCGTTGACAGTTTAATGCTTGTGTTGTGCGGTAAATTATCAACTTGTATTTGCCGATTTGTTGTGATCCAAGATTCATTTCTGTTATTTAAAGATATACCCCGTTATATTCATAAATTGATATCTATGGATTTTAATAATTGCGTATCGTTACTGTCAATTCAAACATACCGATTTGTTTCGATTACAGGTCATTTCCGCTATTTAAATATATCGCTCCGTATAAGCCCATATAACATTTTGCGTTGACCAAACAATGCTTGTGTTATTACGGTAAATTATAAACTTATATTTGCCGATTTGTTTTGATCAAAATTCATGCCTGTTATTTGAAGATATACCCCGCTATATTCGCACATTAATAGATATCTCGGTTTTACTAATTGCGTTATCGCGGTACACAATCGACTCAAGCATGCCGATTTGTTTCGTTACAGGTCATTTCGCTATTTAAATATAGTATCCGTGTAAACCATATAACATTTGCGTGACCGTTCAATACTTATTATTATTGCGGTAAATTATCAACTTAGCATTTTGCCGTTGTTTTGGAACAAGACACATACTGTTAATTAAAGATATCCCCCGTTATATTCGCATAATTGATATCTCTGGATTTTAATAATTGCGTTATCGCTGATACCTGTCGCTCAAACATGCCGATTTGTTTCGATTACGGTCATTTCCGCTTAATAAATATAGCGCTCGTATAAGCCAGATAACATTTGCGTTGTTCGTTCAAACGTGTGTTATCGCGTGGAAATTATCAACTAGTATTTGCCGATTTGTTTGATCAAGATTCTACCTTTTATTTGAAGATACACTCCGATATATTCGCATAAATTTATATCTCTGGATTTTAATAATTGCGTTATGATTTACTAATAACCAAACATGCCGATTTGTTTAGATTAGTAGTGTTCTGCTATTTAAATATAGCACTCCGTATAAGCCCATATAACATTTTGCGTTGACCAACAGTAGCATATTATTACATTAAATTATAAACTTGTTAGCCGATTTGTTTTTGATTAATTTATACCTGTTAATTGAAGATACACCCTTTACATTCGCATAAATTAATATCTCCAGAATTAAAATAAATACCTTATCGCATTACTGTCAACTCAACCCATGCCTATTTGACTCGTTACGGGTCATTTCCACTTTAAATATTGCTCAAAACATAGCCCATATAACATTTTGCGTTGACCAAACCTGCTTGTGTTATTGCGGTAAATTATCAATTTAATATTTTGCCGTTTGTTTTGATCAGGTTAAACCTGTTATTTAAAGATAAGCCCCGTTATATTCGCACATAAATTGATATCTCTGGGTTTTAATAGTTGCGTTATCGCAGTACACTGTCGACTCAAACTTGTACCGATTTGTTTCGATTACGGGTCATTTCGCTGTTAAATATAGCGCTCTGTATAAGCCCATATAACATTTTGCGTTGACCGTTCAATGCTTGTGTTATTGCGGTAAATTATTAAGTGTATTTGCCGATTGTTTTGATCAGATCCATACCTGTTATTTAAAGATATACCCCGTTATATTCACATATATTGATATCTCCCAGTATTAAAATAGTGCGTTATCGCGGTACACTGTCAACTCAAACATGCCGATTTGTTTCGATTACGCGTCATTCTGTTATTAAATAGCGCTCGTGTAAGACCATATAACATTTCGCGGTGACCGTTTTGTGCTTGTGTTATTGCATTAAATTATCAACATATTTGCCGATTTGTTTTGATCAAGATTTATACCTGTTGTTTAAAGATATACCCCGTTATGTTCGCATAAATTGATTTCTCTAGTTTTAATAATTGCGTTATCGCGGTACACTGTCGACTCAAACATGCCGATTTGTTTCGATTACGTTCATTTTACGCTATTTAAATATAGCGCTCCGTATAAAACCATATAACATTTTGCGTTGACCGTTCAATACTTGTGTTATTGTGCGGTAAATTATCAACTTGTATTTTGCCGATTTGTTTGGAACAAGACACATACCTGTTGTTTGATATCCCCGTTATATTCGCATAAATTGATATCTCTGGATTTTAATAATTGCGTTATCGCGGTACACTATCGCTCAAACATGCCGATTTGTTTCGATTACGAGTCATTCTGCTATTCAAATATAGCGCTCCGTAAAAACTCATTTAACATTTGCGTTGACCGTCAAATGCTTGTATTGTGCGGTAAGTTGATACTTATGTTGCCGATTTGTTTGGATCAAGATTCATACCCTGTTATTTGAAGGCCACCCCCGTTATATTCGCACATAAATTGATATCTCCAGGTTTAGTGCGTTATCGCGGAACACTGTCAACTCAAACATGCCAGGTTGTTTTGATTTCGAGTCATTTCTGCTGTTTAAATATAGGCGCTTATTGTAAAGCCATATAGCATTTTACCGTTTTAATACTTGTGTTATTGCGGTAAAATTATCCAATTTGTATTTACCCGATTTGTTTTGATCGAATTCTTCTGTTTATTGATGACATAGCCCGTTATCGTCGCACGTGTAAATATCTCTGGATTTTACTAATTGCGTTATCGGAACACTGTCAACTCCGTATACCGATTTGTTTCGATTACGGGTCATTTCTGCGATTTAAATATAACTCCGTATAAGCCTATATAACACTTTGCGTTGACCGTTGAATACTTATGTTATTGCGGTAAATTATCAGCTTGTATTTGCCGATTTGTTTTGATCAAGATTCCTTACCTGTTATTTAAAGATATACCCCGTTATATTCGCATAAATTGATATCTCTAGTTTTATTAATTGCACGTTATGGCGGTACTATCAACTCAAACATGATTTGTTTCGATTGTGAGTCATTCTGCTATTAAATGGCTTGTCCGTGTTAGCCCATATAACATTTTGACCGTTTGATAACGTATTTGTTGCGGTAAATTATTAACTTGTTTTGCCGATTAATTTTGATCAAGATTCATTTTCTGTTGTTTAAATATATCCTCGATATAAGCGTTACTAAGTGGACCTTCCAGAGTTTTAATAATTGCATTTATTGCGGTATATCGTCTACTCAACCCTTCTCCAGTTGTTTCGATTACGAGCATTTTCTGCCATTTACATATAGCGCTCCGTATAAGCCCATATAACATTTCGCGTTGACTGTTTAATGCTTGTGTTATTGCGATGGAAATTATCAACTTGTATTTGCCGATTTGTTTTGATCAAGATTCAAACCTGTTATTTGAAGATATACCCATTATATTCGCACCTAAATTGATATCGCAAGTTTTGTGTTGCGTTATCGCGGTACCTCTCAACTCAAACATGCCGGTTGTTTCGATTACGGGTCCCTTCTGCTATTTAAATATAGCGCTCCACGTATAAGCCCAAATAACATTTGTGTTGACCGTTCAATCACTTGTTTATTGCGGTAGGTATCGCTTATATTTGCCGATTTGTTTTGATCGAATTCCTTGCCTGTTATTTGAAGTATACCCCGTTATATTCGCACATAAATTGATATCCAGGATTAAAACAATTGCGTTATCATAACACTGTCAACTCAAACATACCGATTTGTTTCGATTGTGAGTCATTTCTGCAATTTAAATATGGCGTTCCGTATAAGCCCATATAACATTTTGTGTTGACCGTTCAATGCTTGTGTTATTGCAGTAAATTATCTGTACTTGCCACTTTGTTTCATCAAGATTCATACCTGTTATTTTGAATTATACCCCAATTATATTCGCGCATAAATTAATAGCACAGGATAAGAATAATTGTGTTATCATGGAACACTGTCCAACTCAAACATGCCGATTTGTTTCAATTACGGGTCATTCATGTTATTTAAATATAATGCTCACATAAGCCCTTATAACATTTGCGTTGACCGTTTTAATGCTTGTGTTATTGCGGTAAGTTATTAACTTGTATTTGCCGATTTGTTTTGATCAAGATATAAACCTGTTATTTGAAATATACTCCGTTATATTCGCACATAAATTGATATCTGGGATTTTAATAATTGCACCATCGCGGTACACTGTCAACTCAAACATGCTGATTTGTTTGATTACGGGTCATTCTGTTATTTAAATATGGCGGCGCTACATGTAAGCCCATATAACATTTGGTAGCAGTTTAGTAACGTATTGTTACGGTAAATTATCAACTTGTGTTGCCGATTTGTTGTGATCAAGATTCATTTCTGTTATTTAAAGATATACCCCGTTATATTCGCACATAAATTGACCTTCAGGATTAAAAATAATTTACGTTATCTCGGTACACTGTCCAACTCAAACATGCCGGTTGTTTCAATTTTTGGGTCATTCATGTTGTTTAAATATGGCGCTCCGTATAAGCCTTATAACATTTGCGTTGACCGTTTAGTAACGTGTTATTGCAGTAAGTTATTAACATGTATTTGCCGATTTGTTTTGATGAATATAAACCTGTTATTTCGAGATATAAATTATATTCGCACATAAATTGATATCTCAGGATTTTAATAATTGCGTTATCAGTACACTGTCAACTCAAACATGCTGATTTGTTTTGATTATGGGTCATTTCTGTTATTTAAATATGGCGCTACGTATAAGCCCATATAACGTTTTAGCGTTGACAGTTTGTGCTGAATGTTATTGCGGTAGGTATCAGCGTATTTACCGATTTGTTTGTGATCCACAAGATTCATACCTGTTGTTAAAGATATACCCCGTTATATTCGCATAGAATTGATATCTCTGGATTTTATTAATTGCGTTATCATGGAACACTGTCAACTCAAACATATGATTTGTTTCGATTACGAGTCATTTCTGCTATTTAAATATAGTATCATGTAAAGCCAAATAACATTTTGTGTTGACCGTTTCAATCTTGTTTATTGGGTAAATTATCCCAACATATTTGCCGTTTGTTTTGATCAAGATTCTTCCTGCGTTATCTCGGTACACTGTCAACTCAAACATATGATTTGTTTCAATTACGGGTCATTCATGTTGTTTAAATATAGCCTCCGTATAAGCCCTTATAACATTTTGCGTTGACCGTTTTAGTAACGTGTTATTACCGATAAATTATTAACTTGTATTTGCCGATTTGTTTGATCAGATATAAACCTGTTGTTTGAAGATATACTCCCGTTATATTCGCACATAAATTGATATCTCCAAGTTTTAATAATTGCGTTATCATAGTACACTGTCAACTCAACATGCTGATTTGTTTTGATTATGGAATTTTCTGTTATTTAAATATGGCACTGCATATAGCCCATATAACATTTAGCGTTGACAGTTTAATGCTAGTGTTATTGCGATAAATATCAACTTGTATTTGCCGATTTTTTGTGATCAAGATTCCCTGTTTAAAGATAACCCCGTTATTTCGCAAAAATTGATATCTTGGTTTTTGGTGGTTATCGCGGAACCTGTCAACTCAAACATGGGTTTGCGATTACAGTTTTCGTTTATAACGCTCCTATAGCCCTTTCTTTGGTTGACCGTTGAATACTTATCTTATTGCGGTTTAAATGGCTTGTTTTGCCGTTTGTTTTTATCAATTCTACCCCTGTTTTTAAAATTCCCCTTATTCCCTTTGTTCTCTGGATTTGTTTTGCGTTTGGCTACTTTTCCAACTCAAACGACGATTTGTTTGATTGGAATCATTTCTGCTTTTAAATAAAGCGCTCGTATTGAATAACATTTTCGTTGACCTTAAATGCTTGTTTTTGCGTAAATTTTAACTTTTTTTTGCCGATTGTTTTGATCAAGATTCATTTCTTTTTTAAATATATCCTCGATATAAGCTTAAATGGACCTTCCAGGATTTAAATTGCATTTTGCGGTATATCTTATAAAACCCCCGATTTGTTTCGATTCGGATTTCGCCTTTACGCGCTCCCATAAGCCCCAATAACATTTCGCGTTACTGTTTTGCTGTTTGCGGTTTCAACTTGTTTTGCCGTTGTTTGATCAAGATTCAAACCTGTTTTGGATATCCCTTATTTCCCACTAAATTGATATCGCAGGTTTTAATAATTGCGTTTCGCGGTACCCTCCTCAAACGCCAGTTGTTTTTGATTGGGGTCACTTCTGCTTTTAAATATAAGTCGTTAAGCCAAATAACTTTTGTGTTGACCGTTCAATCTTGTTTTTTGCGTTTATCAACTTTATTTGCCGTTTGTTTTGATCAAGATTCATACCTGTTTTTGAAGATATACCCCGTTATATTCGCATAAATTGATATCTCAGGATTAAAATAATTGCGTTATCCTGTACCTGTCAATCAAACTCCGATTTGTTTCGATTGTGAGTCATTTCTCCCAATTTAAATATAGCTTCTTAAGCCCATATAACTTTTGGTTACCTTCAATCTTTGTTACTTTAAATTATCTACTTACTTCCCTGTTTTTCATCAAGTTAGCCTGTTATTTGAAGTTATACCCCTTTATTCGCGCAAAATTAATAGCCAGGATTAGAATAATTGTGTTTCGCGAAACTGTCAACTCAAACATCCGTTTTTTCAATTCGGGTCATTCATGTTTTTAAAATACGCTCCTTAAGCCCTTATAACATTTGCTTGGTTTTTAACGTTTATTGCGGTAATTATTCTTTTTGCCGTTTGTTTTTGATCAAGATTCCCTTTGTTTAAAATATCCCTCGATACAATTTCAAAGGCATCCAGGTTTTAATAAGGCGTTTCGCGGTACCTACCAACTCAAATATCCGTTGTTTCGTTCGGGTCATTTCCGCTATTTAAATATAGCGCTGTATAAGCCTATATAACTTTTGCGATGACCTACAATCTTTGTTATTGATGAAATTTCAACTTTTCCGATTTTTTTGATCAAGGTTCAAACCTGTTTTTAAAGATATACCCGTTATATTCAAAATTGATATCTCTGGTTTAGATTGCGTTATCGTACCTGTCGTCAAACATGCCGATTTGTTTCGATTGGGTCATTTCCGCTATTTAAATTGCCTCAGTATAAAATATAACATTTTGCGTTGCCGTTCAAAACAATGTTATTGCGAAATTTCAACTGTTGGTTTTTTGATCAAGATTCGCCTGTTTTTGAAGCTACCCATTTCTTCCTAAAGATTCTCAGGATTAAAATAATTGCGTTATGCGGTACACTGTCCCAAACTCGGTTGTTTTCGATTACGGTCATTTCTGCTTTTAAAAAAGTGCTCCGTATAAGCCCATATAACATTTTCATTGACCTTTCAAAACTAAATTTTTCGGTAAATTATCAACTTTTTTGCCGATTTGTTTTGATCGATTCAACCTTTTTTAAAGACTTACCCTTTATATTCGCACATAAATTGATATCTGGGTTTTTTAATTGCGTTATCGGGTACTTCCTCAAACATGCTGATTTGTTTGATTATGGGTCATTTCTGTTTTAAATTGGCGCTCTTAAGCCCTAAACATTTAGCGTTGACGATCGTTTTTTGGGTAAATTAAACTTCATTTGCCGATTTGTTTTGATCAAATTCCTACCTGTTTTTGAAATATACCCCGTGATATTCGCAATTAATAGATTCTCTGGATTTTCTAATTGCGTTGTCGCGGTACATCGACTAAACATGCCGTTTGTTTCGATTCGGGTCATTTTCGCTTTTAAATATAGCGCTCCGTATAAAACCATTTCATTTGCGTTGACCGTTCAATCTTTTTTTGCGGTAAATTTCGACTATTTGCCGTTTGTTTGGAACAAGACCTACCTGTTTTTGAAGATATCCCCCGTTATTTCGCACAAAATTGATATCTCTGGTTTTAATAATTGCGTTATGCGGTACACTGTCAACTCAAACATCCGATTTGTTTCGATTCGAGTCATTTCCGCAAAAATATGCGCTCCGTATAAGCCCAGATAACTTTTTGTTCGTTCCGTGTGTTATCGGGTTTATCAACTGTATTTCCGATTTGTTTTTGATCAAATTAACCTGTTATTTAAAGATATACCCCCGTTATATTCGCACGAAATTGTTCTCTGGTTTTTAATTGCAGTAACGCGGCACACTGTCCTCAAACATGCCGATTCGTTTCGATTACTAGCCATTTCTGCTATTTAATTAAAGCCTCCGTATAAGCCCTATATTTTGTCGTTGACCGTTTCAAACGGATGGGGAAATTATCAACCTTGTTTCCGATTTGTTTTGATCAAAGATTCATACCTGTTGTTTTAATATATCCCTCGATACAATTGCTCTTGGACACCAGGTTTTAATTTGCGTTTCCGGGAACTTTTCAACTCAAACATGCCGATTTGTTTCAATTACGGGTCATTTATGTTGTAAAAGCGCTCCGTTAACCCTTATAACATTTTCGTTGACCGTTTAATGCTTTGTTATTGGGTAAGTTATTAACTTTGCCGTTTTTTTTGATCAAGATATAAACCTGTTTTTGAAAATTCTCCGTTATATTCGTCATAAATTGATTCTTGGTTTTAAATTGCGTTATCCGGGAACACTGTAACTCAAACAACCCATTTTTTTCATACGGGTCATTTATTTTATTTAAATATAGCGCTCCCAAACCTTATAACATTTTGCGTTGACCGTTTTAAAATGTTTATTGGGTAAGTTATTAATTTGTTTTGGTTTTTTTTGATCAATATAAACCTGTTTTGAAGATTCTCCGTTATATTCGCCAAAATTGAAATCTAGGTTTTAATAATTGCGTTATCGCACTTCAATAAAATGCTGGTTTTTTGATTACGGGTCCTTCTGTTATTTTATGCGCCGATAAGCCCATAACATTTAGCGTTGACGTTTATCTTTTTTTGCGGTAAATTATCAACATTTGCCGTTTGTTGGATCAAATTCATTTTGTTTTTTTATAGATATCCCGTTATATTCGCCATAAATTTATATCTCAGGATTAAATAATTGCGTTATGTGGTCCCTTACTCAAACATGCCGATTTGTTTTCGATAACGAGTAATTTCTCTTTTTAAATATAGCGCTCTGTTAAAACCATTTATAACATTTTGGGTTGACCGTTCAATACTTTTTATTGCGTAAATTTCAACTTTTTTGCCTTTTTTGATCAAGATTCATACCTGTTGTTTTAATTTCCTCGATACAATTGCTCATAATGGCATCCCAGGATTTTTTTGGTTTCCGGTACTACCAACTCAAATATACCATTAGTTTCGTTTGGGGTCATTTCCGCTTTTAAATAGGCTCTTGCCTTATAACATTTGCGATGGTTCAATACTTGTGTTTGGCGGTAAATTATCAACTTTATCTGCCTTGTTTGATCAAGATTCCCTGCTTTTAAAGATATCCCGTTATATTCCGCCAAATTTTCTTGGTTTTAATTGCGTTTGGCGGTCACTTCAAGTCAAGCCAAATTTGTTTCGTTGGGTTTTTCCGCTTTTTAATATACCTCCTCAAGCCCATATAACTTTCGGTTGACCTTTAATGCTTTGTTATTGTGGTAAATTATCAACTTATTTTGCCGATTTGTTTTGATCAAGATTCCCTAATTTTTTAAAGATATACCCGTTATTTCGCACCCAAATTGATTCCGGTATTAAAATAATTGCGTTATCGCTCACTGTCAACTCAAACGCCGATTTGTTTCGATTGAGTCATTTTGCTATTCCTTGGTCGTAAAACTCTTTAACATTTTGCGTTGACCTCAAATGCTTGTTTTTGCGGTAAATTATCTCTTACTTGCCGCTTTGTTTTCATCAAGATTCATCCTGTTTTTGAAGTTTTTATTTCGCGCATAAATTAATCAGGATAAAATAATTGTGTTATCCGGGAACCTTCAACAAACATCCGATTTGTTTTCAAGTACGGGTCATTCATGTTTTTAAATATAGCGCTCCTAAGCCCTTATAACATTTGCTTACCGTTTAATGCGTATTGGCGGTAAGTTTTCTTTATCTGCCGATTTGTTTGTCAAATTCATACCTGCATTTAAAATATACCCCTTATATTCGCCAAATTGATATCTTGGATTTTAATAATTGCGTTATGCGGCTTCAAATCAAACATATTTGTTTCATTCGGGTTTTTCCGCTATTTTAATAGCCTCTCATAAGCCCATATAACATTTCGCGTTGACCTTTAATGCTTTGTGTGGTAAATTATTAACTTATATTTGCCATTTGTTTTTGATCAAGATTCCCTGTTGTTTAAAGATATACCACGTTATATTCCCTTTGATATCTCGTAAAAATAATTTGCGTTATCGCGGTACTGTCAACTCAAACATGCCGTTTGTTTCGATTACAGTCATTTCTGCTTTCAAATATGGCGCCCGTAAAAACTCATTTCTTTTGCGTTGACCGTCAAATGCGTGTTTTGCGGTTATCTCTTACTTGCCGCTTTGTTTTCTCAAATTCAACCTGTTATTTGAAGTTTACCCCTTATATTCCGCAAATTGCCGGATAAGAAAATTGTGTTTCGCGGAACGCAACTCAAACGCCCGATTTGTTTCAAGTACGGGTCATTCTTTATTTAAATTGCGCTCCCATAAATTTATAACATTTTGGGTTGACCGTTCAATCGTTTTCGGTAAATTATCAACTTGTTTTGCCGATTGTTTTTGATAATTTCCCCTGTTGTTTTTTCCCTCGTAAATTGCTCTTGGACATCCCAGGTTTTAAAATTGCTTATCGCGTTTTACCAACTCAAATATACCATTAGTTTCGATTACGGGTCATTTCCCTATTTAAATATAGCCTCAGTATAAACCTATAAACATTTTGCATATTTTCAATACTGTGTTATTGATTAAAATTTCAACTTTTTGCCGATTTGTTTTGTTTTCAAAGGTTCAAACCTGTTTTTAAAGATATCCCGTTATTTCGCATAAATTGATATCTCTGGTTTCAATATTGCGTTATCGGACTGTCGACTCAAACACCGTTTTGTTTCGATTGGGTCATTTCCGCTATTTAAATTGCGCTCAGTTAACCCATAAACATTTTGCGTTGACCGTTTAAAACTAATGTTTTGCGGTAAATTATCAACTTTGCCGTTTGTTTTGATCAAGATTCCCTGTTTTTGAAGACATCCCAATTATCTTCCAAAATTGATATCTTGGTTTTAATAATTGGTTTCGCGGTACTTCCCAAAACACGGTTGTTTCGATTACAGTCATTTCTCTATTTAAAAGTGCTCCCGTATAAGCCCCATATAACATTTTGCATTGAAATTTTCAAAACTAATGTTATTGCGGTTTATCAACATTTGCCGTTTGTTTGATCAAATTCTCCTGTTTTTAAGCTTACCTTTATATTGCCAAAATTGATATCTCAAGTTTTAATTTGCTTATCGCGGTACCTGTCAACTCAAACATGCTGATTTGTTTTTGATTATGGGTCATTTCTGTTTTTAAATATGCGCCGTATAAGCCCAATATAACATTTAGCGTTGACAGTTTAATCTTGTTTGCGGTAAATTATCTTGCATTTGCCGATTTGTTTTTGATCAAATTTACCTTTATTTGAAGGCCCTGATATTCGCATTAATAGATATCTCTGGTTTATAATTGCTTGTCCAATTTATCGACTCAAACATGCCGATTTGTTTCGTTCGGGTCTTTCCCTATTTAAATATGCGCTCCGTATAAAACCATATAACATTTTGGTTGACCGTTCAATACTTGTGTTATTGCGGTAAATTATCGACTTATTTGCGATTTGTTTGGAACAAGACACATACCTGTTTTTGAAGATATCCCCGTTATTTCGCATAAATTGATATCTCTGGTTTTAATAATTCGTTATCGCGGTACCTGTCAACTCAACAGCGATTTGTTTCGATTACGAGTCATTTCCGCTTAATAAATATAGCGCTCCGGTATAAGCCCAGATAACATTTTGCGTTGTTCGTTCAACGATGGTGTTATCGCGGTAAATTATCAACTAGTTTTGCCGATTTGTTTTGGTCAAGATTCATACCTGTTTTTAAGATATCCCGTTATATTCACAGAAATTGATATCCTTGGTTTTAATAATTGCAGTAACGCGGCACACTGTCAACTCAAACATGCCGATTCGTTTCGATTACTAGCCATTTCTGCTATTTAATTAAAGGCTCCGTATAAGCCCATATATTATTGTGCGTTGACGTTCAAAGCTTGTGTTATGGCGGTAAATTATCAACTTGTTTTGCCGATTTGTTTTGATCAAGATTCATACCTGTTGTTTTAATATATCCCTCGATACAATTGCTCATAATGGACATGCCAGGATTTTAATAATTGCGTTATCGGGACACTGTCAACTCAAACATGCGATTTTTTCATTACGGGTCATTTATGTTATTTAAATATAGCGCTCCGTATAAGCCTTATAACATTTTGCGTTGACCGTTTAATGCTTGTTATTGCGGTAAGTTATTAACTTGATTTGCCGATTTGTTTTGATCAAGATATAAACCTGTTATTTGAAGATATACTCCGTTATATTGTACATAAATTGATATCTCTGGTTTTAATGATTGCGTTATCCAGGAACACTGTCAACTCAAACATCGATTTGTTTCAATTACGGGTCATTTTGTTTTTAAATATAGCGATCCGTATAAGCCCTTATAACATTTTGCGTTGACCGTTTAATGCTTTATTGCGGTAAGTTATTAATTTGTATTTGCCGATTTGTTTTGATCAGATATAAACCTGTTTTTGAAGATATACTCCGTTATATTCGCACATAAATTGAAATCTCAGGTTTTAATAATTGCGTTATCCGGTACACTGTCAACTCAAACATGCTGATTTGTTTTTATTACGGGTCCTTTCTGTTATTTAAATATGCGCTCGTATGCCATATAACATTTAGCGTTGACAGTTTAATGCTTGTGTTATTGCGGTAAATCATCAACTTTTGCCGATTTGTTGTGATCAATTCATTTCTGTTTAAAGATTACCCGTTATATTCGTTAAATTTATATCTCAGGACTTAAATAATTGCGTTATCGCGGGTACTGTCAACTCAAACATGCCGATTTGTTTCGATAACGGTAATTTCTGCTATTTAATATGCGCTCATGGGCCCATATCCATTTGCGTAGACCAAACAATGCTTGTGTTATTGCAGTAAATTATAATTATGTATTTGCGGATTTGTATTGATCAAGATTCATACCTGTTATTTGAAGACTACCGTTATATTCGCCCTTAAATTGATATCCAGGATTAAAACAATTGTGTTATCGGGAACACTGTCGACTCAAACATGTTGATTTGTTTCGATTTCAGTCATTTCCGCTTTTTTAATATAGCGCTCCGTATAAGCCATATAACATTTTAAGTTGACCGTTCAATACTTGTGTTATTGATGTAAAATATCAATTTGTATTTGCATTTGTTTTGATCAAGGTTCATATGTTGTTTGAAGATATACCCCTTATTTTACATAAATTGATATCTCAGGATTTTAATAATTGCGTTATCGCGGCACCTGTCAACTCAAACATGCCGATTTGTTTAGATTAGTAGTCATTTCTGCTATTTAAATATAACGCTCGTATAAGCCCATATAAAATTTTGCGTTGACAGTTCAATACTTGTGTTGTGCGGTAAATTATCAACTTGTACTTGCCGATTAGTTTTATCAAGATTCATACCTGTAATTTGAAGATATACCCGTTATATTCGCACATAAATTGATATATCTGGTTTTAATAATTGCGTTATCGCGGTACACTGTCGACTCAAACATGCTGATTTGTTTGATTACGGGTCCTTTCTGTTATTTAAATATAGCGCTCCGTATAGCCCATATTTACTTTGCGTGGACCGCTCAATACTTGTGTTATTGCGGTAAATTATCAACTTGTATTTGCCGATTGTTTTTGATCAAGATTCATACCTGTTATTTGAAGATATACCCGTTATATTCGCACATAAATTGATATCTCAGGATTTTAATAATTGCGTTATCGCGGTACACTGTCAACTCAAACATGCCGATTTGTTTCGATTACGGGTCATTTCCGCTATTTAAATATAGCGCTCCGTATAAGCCATATAATATTTTGCGTTGACCGTTCAATACTTGTGTTATTGCGGTAAATTATCAACTTGTATTTGCCGATTGTTTTTGATCAAGATTCATACCTGTTATTTGAAGATATACCCGTTATATTCGCAACATAAATTGATATCTCAGGATTTTAATAATTGCGTTATCGCGGTACACTGTCAACTCAAATATGCCGATTTGTTTCGATTAGTAGTCATTTCTGCTATTTAAATATAGCGCTCATAGCTCATATTCAACATTTTGCGTTGACCAAACAATGCTTGTGTTATTGACAGTTAATTATAAACTTGTATTTGCCGATTTGTTTTGATGAAGATTCATACCTGTTAATTGAAGATACACCCTTTACATTCGCACATAAATTGATATCTCTGGATTTTAATAATTGCGTTATCGCGGTACACTGTCAACTCAAACATGCCGATTTGTTTTCGATTACGGGTCATTTCCGCTATTTAAATATAGCGCTCCGTATAAGCCCATATACCATTTGCGTAGACCAAACAATGCTTGTGTTATTGCAGTAAATTATAATTATGTATTTGCTGATTTGTTTGATCAAGATTCATACCTGTTTTTGAAGACATACCCCGTTATATTCTCCTTAAATTGATATCTCAGGATTAACACAATTGTGTTATCGCGGAACACTGTCGACTCAAACATAATGGTTTGTTTCGATTACGAGTCATTTCTGCTATTTAAATATAGCGCTCCGTATAAGCCCATATAACATTTTGCGTTGACCGTTCAATGCTTGTGTTATTGCAGTAAATTATCAACTTGTATTTGCCGATTTGTTTTGATCAAGATTCATACCTGTTATTTGAAGATATACCCCGTTATATTCGCACATAATTGATATCTCTGGATTTTAATAATTGCGTTATCGCGGTACACTGTCAACTCAAACATGCCGATTTGTTTCGATTACGAGTCATTTCTGCTATTTAAATATAGCGCTCCGTATAAGCCCATATAACATTTTGCGTTGACCGTTCAATACTTGTGTTATTGCGGTAAATTATCAACTTGTATTTGCCGATTTGTTTTGATCAAGATTCATACCTGTTATTTGAAGATATACTCCGTTATATTCGCACATAAATTGATATCTCGGGCTTTTAAAAATTGCGTTATCGCGGTACACTGTCAACTCAATCATGCCAATTTGTTTCGATTACGAGTCATTTCTGCTATTTAAATATAGCGCTCCGTATAAACCCATATAACATTTTGCGTAGACCAAACAATGCTTGTGTTATTGCAGTAAATTATAATTATGTATTTGCTGATTTGTATTGATCAAGATTCATACCTGTTATTTGAAGACATACCCGTTATATTCGCCCTTAAATTGATATCTCAGATTAAAACAATTGTGTTATCGCGGAACACTGTCGACCCAAACATGTTGATTTGTTTCGATTTCGAGTCATTTCCGCTATTTAAATATAGCGCTCCGTATAAGCCCTATAACATTTTAAGTTGACCGTTCAATACTTGTGTTATTGATGTAAAATATCAATTTGTATTTGCCGATTTGTTTTGATCAAGGTTCATACCTGTTATTTGAAGATATACTTCGTTATATTCGCACATAAATTGATATCGCAGGATTAAAAATTGGGTTCTCATGGAACACTGTCAACTCAAACATGCCGATTTGTTTCGATTACGAGTCATTTCTGCTATTTAAATATAACGCTCACGTATAAGCTCCATATAAAATTTTGCGTTGACCGTTCAATACTTGTGTTATTGCGGTAAATTATCAACTTGTATTTTCCGATTTGTTAGGATCAAGATTCATACCTGTTATTTGAAGATATACCCCGTTATATACGCGTATAAATTGATATCGCAGGATGAAAAAAGTTGTGTTCTCGCGGAACACTGTCAACTCAAACATGCCGATTTGTTTCGATTACGAGTCATTTCTGCTATTTAAATATAGCGCTCCGTATAAGCCCATATAACATTTTGCGTTGACCGTTCAATACTTGTGTTATTGCGGTAAATTATCAACTTGTATTTGCCGATTTGTTTTGATCAAGATTCATACCTGTTATTTGAAGATATACCCCGTTATATTCGCACATAAATTGATATCTCTGGATTTTACTAATTGCGTTATGGCGGTACACTGTCAACTCAAACATGCCGATTTGTTTCGATTACGAGTCATTTCTGCTATTTAAATATAGCGCTCCGTATAAGCCCATATAACATTTTGCGTTGACCGTTCAATACTTGTGTTATTGCAGTAAATTATCAACTTGTATTTGCCGATTTGTTTTGATCAAGATTCATACCTGTTTTTTGAAGATATACCCTGTTATATTCGCTCATAAATTGATATCTCAGGATTTTAATAATTGCGCTATCGCGGTACACTGTCAACTCGAACATGCCGATTTGTTGCGATTACGGGTCATTTCTGCTATTTAAATATAGCGCTCCGTATAAGCCCATATCACATTTTGCGTTGACAGTTCAATACTTGTGTTATTGCCGTAAATTATCAACTTGACGTGCTTATTGTTTTGATCAAGATTAATACCTGTTATTTGAAGATATACCCCGTTATATTCGTACAAAATTGATATCTCTGGATTTTTAATAATTGCGTTATCGTGGTACACTCTTAACTCAAACATGCCGATTTGTTTTGATTACGAGTCATTTCTGATTTTAAATATAGCGCTCCGTATAAAGACCATACAACATTTTGCGTTGACACGTTCAATACTTGTGTTATTGCGGTAAATTATCAACTTGATTTGCGATTTGTTTTGATCAAGATTCATACCTGTTATTTGAAGATATACCCCGTTATATTCGCGCATAAATTAATATCTCAGGATTTAAATAAGTGCGTTATCGCGGAACACTGTCAACTCAAATATGCCGATTTGTTTCGATTACGGGTAATTTCGCTATTTAAATATATCGCTCCGTATTACCCCTATAACATTTCGCGTTGACCGTTTAATGCTTGTGTTATTGCGGTAAATTATCAATTGTATTTGCCGATTTGTTTTGATCAAGATCCTACCTGTTATTTAACGTTATACCGTTATATTCGCGCATAAATTAATATCTCAGGATTAAAATAAGTGCGTTATCGCGGAACACTGTCAACTCAAATATGCCGATTTGTTTCGATTACGGGTAATTTCCGCTATTTTATTATAGCGCTCCGTATAAGCCCTTATAACATTTTGCGTTGACCGTTCAATGCTTGTGTTATTGCGGTAAATTATCAACTTGTACTTGCCGCTTTGTTTTGATCAAGATTCATACCTGTTATTTGAAGATATACCCCGTTATATTCGCACATAAATTGATATCTCTGTTTTAATAATTGCGTTATCGCGGTACACTGTCAACTCAAACTTGCATATTTGTTTCGATTACGGGTCATTTCCGCTATTTAAATATAGCGCGCGTCCGTATAAGTCCATGAAACATTTTGCGTTGACCGTTCAATGCTTGTGTTATTGCGGTAAATTATCAACTTGTATTTGCCGGATTTGTTTGGATCAAGATTCATACCTGTTATTTGAAGATATACACCGTTATTTAAGCACATAAATTGATATCCAGGATTAAAATAATTCTGTTATCGCGAACATTGTCGACTCAAACATGCCGAGTTGTTTCGATTACGGATCATTTCTGCTATTTAAATATAACGCACCGTATAAGCCCATGTAACATTTTTTCGTTGACCGTTCAATGCTTGTGTTATTGCGGTAAATTATCAACTTGTATTTGCCGATTTGTTTTGATCAAGATTCATACCTGTTATTTGAAAGATATACCCCGTTATATTCGCACATAAGATTGATATCTCTGATTTTAATGATTGCTTTATCGCGGTACACTGTCAACTCAAACATGCGATTTGTTAACCCG
>JAGSMT010001373.1:0-13393 GCA_029286875.1 Lamproptera curius | reverse complement strand
GTAAATGTTCGAGTTATGATGAAATTAACAAATTAATTATCTTCTTTGAATCAATTTGGAGATGAACATTGTGATTCTTGGAAAAGTGTATTTATTAGCTTACTTTTACGCATACACTACATCCGTATTCCCATGTTAGTAGGTAGCTTCTCTAATATAAAGCAAGGGCCAATACCGCTAGACCACGTAGGGGTTCTGTTGCTTACAAGAATGCTATACATGTGCTCAGATTAATTTAAATGTAATGTTATTACATCCGTTAAACTGTACTGTTAATTCAAACCTTTTTAGTACTGGATCTACAGTTGGTCAATCTCTAATATATGACTTAAATTAAATGTTTAGACAGACCTAATAGTTTCTTGCTGCTTGTACGTGTGTGTGTGTGTGTGTGTGTGTGTGTGTGTACATATAATGTTATTCTGACACAGATACACACTTTCCTGTGATTGCAAAAGCTTAAAATGTTATAGATAACGTCGAGACTTTTACAAACTAAATTAATTTGATATAAATGAAAATAAGTCAGACATCATTAAGCAAGGTGTAATTAAGAAAAATAATGCCTGGAATTCGATTTCAAAAAATATTTGAGCAAGCTTTTTTGAGCTTTTGAGAATTTCAGTATATCGTATGGTCGAGTATGTATGCCCAAAGAGGAACCGGCAAGAAATTATTAAAACATCTTTTTCATATGCCTAGGGATTGTCTAGGTATTGCTGATAAGTGCTGATAATATTTATTTTTTTTACAAATCAGTATGTAATAGAAGTTTGTGGTTATTGTTATCCTTACATATTTCAAAAGTCCTTTTCGTTAAGATAAATAAAAACCATAATGACAATGAAATATAGCATTTAAACTTTTTTCTTTTGGCCATTTATAAACTGCACACAATAATTATATCAATCATTCTGCGTTTTCCTCGCTCTAACTTGGTCAAATTAAAATAAATTTCTTCAACATAGGAGCGATACACTCGCATATTGATTGTCAAGAATCTACCACCGGTTCGGAAAAGGACGCCTCTGACCTTTTTTGTCATCTCTACAATGTAATTAAATCAATAAACAAACAATTACATGCTTAAAATTATCATTTCTAAAATGTAATATCCATCTAGTCTTAAACAAAAATCGATTCACTCTAGACATAGTCAATGAACGAATTGATCACAAAGGGCTGGATAGACTTCACAATGTGTCGAGGGCCGCAGCGAATTGATCATTGTGCTGTCAGCTCACTCTCTTGCTCAGTACTATGACATTTATTAGGGACTACTGTAAACATACTGTTTGATAAGTTTGGGACGATATTACTTTAAAAATCAAATAACCTGGATTCATAATATACTAGCGACCGCATGGGTGCAATACTGAGATCTGTAAAATTTATGGAAAAATATATTAATTTATCAGCGTTTCTCTATATTATGCTTGAATTATACAAATAAACCTTCCACTTCAATCACTGTATTTATTAAAAAAGCCGCATCAAAATTTGTTGCGTAATTTGAAAGATTTAAGCATACATAGTGATATAGGGACAGAGAAAGCGACTTTGTTTTTTGCTATGTAGTGATTTTTCATGAAATTATCTATAAATCATAACCCGTCTTTAACTTATTCCTGTGATTAATATATAATTGTTTTGATTTAATTGTTATAATTTAGTATTCTAAGCTGCTTGATAAAAAAAGTTGCTGTTTGAAATTAGTTAATCGTATATTCATTATATTTTTTATTCTTAAACATACTTAATATGCAGTATCTAAAGGTAATCTAATATCATCTAGGGTTATTATAATAATGCATTAAATTGAATCTTCATCATATATTTTACAAAGTCTTGATAGTTCAGGAATCTTTGCACTGATTTTGCTTGTGTGTCCCTACAGACAATATATCAGGACACACTGAACTATTTATGTCACAGCGTGACGAATTACGCTTTATCAAACTCGATACATTACTCGCACTTAATATCTAAAGTATTTTATGCTAAAAGAGAAGATAAATACAACATGTCATGTGATTAAACTAATACAAAAATAATAATAATAACACTAAATGAAGACTCACATCAACAGCCTTTGTTAGTCCACTGCTGGACATAGACTCCCTCACCCCTATCCATTAGGGGTGTATTAGGGGATGGGTGAAGAATACATCCAACGAAATCTCTTTTTACAGATATTTCGCGTTCATTCTTTGATTATTCTTTAATTATTGTTAAATTTTTATACCATCAACGATAAAAATACGTACAAAAAGGATTAGATATGTATAATAAGTGTAAAAATAAAATAAATAATTAACCCTAAAGAAATAATATAAGAACATCTAATTGTATTATGACAATATTTTCGGTTATTAGAATATAAAGAATTTACTGCTACATAACTGATTTAGTACTTCCTACTTCAAAGGACATGTGGTATGCCTAGTTATTATTCATAGAATAAAAATTATATTAATCTTTTGTTATTTAATAAACCAAGTATTATTGTTAAATTAGAGTAAAATTGTAATAATAGAGACAGCTGTTTCAATACACCCAACGTAGCGTGTAATTCATAATTTTGTATTTTATTAACCCGTTACATTTACATTGTGTTTACTTACTATGGTAAGTAATTTGAATAGAATGCATCTGGTATGTTCCGGATAGATCCAAAACTAATGTTCACGAAAGTGTGTTTTTTTATATTTTATGTTTGTTCGTTTATTAATAAATTTTCTTTTCTTTTTTTCATCCCATACGAAGGCAGACTAGCAGTCGGACCAATTGATGGGAAGTGGTCACCGACGCCCATTAACATCAGCAATATCACGAGTCGCCTTCCGTGAGACATAGGATATTACATCTCGCTTACCTAGTGAATACGCTGCGTGCGATGCTCTTGAAACCGGAACACAGTTGCTTTTTTACACTACTGCTCTACGGCCGAAATGGGCACCGAGATAGGATATATCTACCACCAATAAATTATCATTATGACCGACTTCGCCAAAAACGGATGTACTCAATTCGGAGCGAATGTTTTGTTTTATAGTTGTTACTCGTTGCTTCGCTCCTAGCGCTCTGATTTAGTTCATTCTTTATTTAAATGACAGATATTTGTCCCATTTTTTAATTTTGTGATTAATGGATCATTAGATATTTGAGAGATAAAAAAAATAACGTCACCAAAAATCACTATCTCACGCGATAAAATTACGAAGGCTGACAAAACCGTAAAAGATAGACATAAAGCATGTTCTACATTGGAACCTTAATTTTACAACCTGAATATTAACTGTACTAAAGTCTGGAATAGCATATATTTATTTGAAGAATAACGCACAATAAGCATTTTAATATAAATATTTTTAAAAGTTTAAGTTCACCTGAATGTTATTGCATTAAAAAAATCTTCAATCTATGTACATAATACGTGTCATAGATGACATTTTTATGAAATTAATACCTCAAAAGTTATCAGAGATTTAATATGCGGTGGCAGAAAAGTCGACGCAACTTCGTACGGAGAGCACGTTGTTCCCTGCCTATATTGCGTAAAATAGTTATGCGCTGTCAGAAGTCGATCTATTTCTTTGTTAATATTTTTGTGACCTATCCAAAAATGGAATATCTGTTTATTATATTATTATGACCGATTTTAGTACATCATGATATATAACCGGTAAATATAATGAAACAATTTTTTTTAATTTGGTCTGTCTTGAATGACGGGAACAATTTTGAAGGGACTTTTTTCTGGAAGATAGCTGAAGATACTGAGCGCAATTTAGTCATCTAGTTTGCATAGTATTGCTTACTATGCAAACTACTGACTCCGTAGCCTAGTGGTAAGGGCGTCTGCTTTAGAAACCGGAGGTCATGGGTTTAAATCCTGCGGGGACTCAACAAATTTTCATTGTTGTTTCCTAGTCGGTTAGGGAATTTGGGCTAATCAGCCAATTGTCTGAAAAGTAAAATGATCCATGCGTCGGACGGGCATGTAAAGTCGGTCTACCACCAACCCGCATTAAATCAGCGTAGTGGGATGCGGTCCAAACCCCTAATGAATAGGGATGTATTGGGAGGCCTACGACCAGCAGTGGACTATCACAGGCTGATGATGATGAAGCTAGATTGCTTTGTTTACGACTAGATAACGTTGATCAAGCGCCCTAAATGCAGGAAACTATTCAACTCATTTGTTTTGTAACTTAATTAAAAAAAAAATACCATAAAGTTAGGGGCGCTAGTGGGGTGTGAAGTCCATTCCGCGATCAATTCATCTTTAATTTTTGATTATGTATATATATTGGGCCAATTTGACACCCCTACGTCAATAGCAATTGATGCGTGAAGTTAGTTCGACCGCTATCACTAACGGATCCCATTAAATGAAACAATAATGCGAGTCATTTCCTAATGTTTAGGACACTTCACTAATAGGAGGAAGCGATAGGCGGAAGCGTTTCACTTTTCGAACTTGTACAGTTATTAAGTTGTCTGTTAAATATATATACTACAGGCTAATAAGAGCTTGACAGAGCGTAATTATTTTTTTATTGTTAAGTAGTCTTCAACGTCGAAAAGCTTTTGAATAAGCTTGTGACCATTTCTTGTTGATTTAAAAAAATGTAAAACGGAAGTCTGTAGATCAATATTCATTCAACATTTACAACTGCAGCGCATATTTGCTTTTTTCGGCGTAATTTGAATTTTAAGAACTAAAATTTAAACGACAGTCACTTTTAGTTTTATCTGAAATGTAACTATAGCATATATAGAAAATTAAGCATGAATATTTTGATATATACCGATATCGCTACTTGCTTCGCTTGTCACTGTCGCTGTTACCAATCATTTGTTGAATGAAGGCAAACTTCACGGTGACCATCGACAGGTGATCTCTAATATCGGTCTCTGTTAATGCATACGTGTTTATTTCCGTCATCGATGCCTTCATATTGTGGCTTTTTGTGTATGAAATTAAGTTTATATTAGTAAAAGTCCATTATCCATATCTAAAAGCGTACATATGTGAGAATTCATTTCGTTTAATGCTCTACCAGTCGTTGTATTCTGTATAACCATTAAAATTACAATATAAAAATAAGACATTATCTGTACAGAAAACGACTTATACTTATATTTATGTTTAAGATTTATTTGCTTTTTCTTATTTTGATAAGAATTGTAACCTTTTTAATAATTAAGAAGAAGCTAGGTCGAAAGACGAATTTCAAAATGCCTATAAGTTAAGGAATATCTACATATTTGTCTACTTCATTGAACTTGGACGCAATCTATTATTGTAGCTCCACTTTACAGAATTATTTTAAACCTTGGTGTAAGGTTTCTACTAAATAGTTGATGAATGTAATAAAGTGAATTATCTCAATCCATACAATTATAATATACTATTATAGTAACATTTATATTTTTTAACCTGCAAGGAACACAAATTAACAATTACGAACTTTGCAGTCGTAAAGATTAACTGTAACTGACTCCACAGCCTAGTGGTAAGGGCGTGTGCTTTAGAAACCGGAGGTCTCTAGTTCCAATCATGTCGGGACTCAACAAATTTTCATTGTTGTTCGCTAGTTAGTAAGGGCAATTTGGGCCGATCATCTACTTGTCTGAAAGTAAGATGATCTATGCGCCGGATATACAACAAAACATACCAATACCATACCAACACGCATTGGACCAGCATGGTGGCAAACGGCCCAAAAACCCCCTAATGGAGAAAGCATGCATTAGGGGAGGCCTTTGTCCAGCAATGGACTAACATAGGCTGATGATGATGAGAGATTATAAAAATATAACATAACTTTAACTTTTAGATTAGTAAAATATTAGAAGACTTTATTGAGTAACTGGACTTTTACGGAACGCATCGCGTTTATTTGGAAAGTGTCGGGAATGAAATCTTTAAAATAGACGCGATAAAATCTGTAAAAAATCAATTTATTCAATAATATTCGCGTAAACAAAAGAATTAATCATTGTTTAACATAGTTATAATCGAACCCCAATACATTTTCGCGTCTTACTTTCTAGATTGGGAGCTCTTACATCATTGTTCGTAGACATTGATATAGCGATGAACTTTAGATATAATAGTTATACTCGTACAACTTTATCCAACCGTTCGTTCAGCTGTTCGAAACTTCATCTTTTTGCCGGTCCTCAGATAGTTGTGTCTTTGGGGATAAAGGAATATTCGTTATAAGGTTATATTCTGAAGCAGGAAACGTTTATTTTCTTATTATTTCGTAGCGCGAGATTTATTACTTGGAACTTTTTTGCTTAAGAAATATTTGAGCTGTATCCATTAATTGATATTTATATAGAACATATATATTATGAACAATAACATAACCTGTTTAGCTTTGGTTAACTATTTCGGTATTGGCATGTTAAAGTACGAATCAATCAACCGTTATTTGACCACGAAGTGTTTATTTTACTGGGTAGCCCAATTAAGGGGACGTCTGATTAGAGCACGCGGTGCCTATTTCCGCAAAGCAGTGGATAACAATATGGCTGTCGGTTGAAGGGACGTAGCATATTTACTGGGTTAACAGGTAAAAAAAAAGAACCAAGTTTGCTTGGTTTACAATTTCTTAATGAATAAATTAACTCAGAATAATAATTAGTTATCTTATACTGAATTTTACTTTTTGTTGTAAGGTAAGGTCCCATATTAAACGTGGAAAGTTCAGATTTAAGGATCTGAGGAAATGTGAATCTCAAAATAAATTAAAATGGACGATAAAATTCACCAATTGAAAAGTTCACAAATTTGAAAATCGTATCACACAATTTACTAGTTAAGAAGCGTAGCACAAACTTGAACGAAAAATGTCTAATGCCAACTTTGACACAGGCACCTTCAATGTACTTTTAATTTAGGTCTTTAACAAGTCATGGAACGACAAAATTTGTATAGTTATACTAGCAATATTCGTCCATGAACCACGATAGCAATTAAATCTGGCTATCGGTTACGAAATTTTTACAAAATAAAAACGCGTTAGATTTTGAATGTTTAAACACGTTATATTTTAGAAGCTTAGGTTCAAACGAACTTAGGAGACAAAACTTGACAGTCGAACGGTAAATGTTAATTCCAGAAGGTTTGTGGTCTTTGTAACTTAGGCAACGTTTAAAAAACTTCAAGTAGGCTTAAAGGTTCAGTTTTATATAATCTAGTGTAAAGCCAAATAAACTTGTCATATTTACTAGAACTAAATTCACGGTCCATAGACGCCAGTATTCAAATAAATCCGGTCATTATCGCGTTTACCCGCTTTTAACAAATAAGCAGCGTTTAGGGTGTTTTGAATGTTTTGTAATGTCACGTGTTAAGAATTTTATGCAGGCGTCTAGTAGTTCAAATCTTATAGGAGAAAAAATCTCGTTGACTGATGTGACAACGCGGCTTGACGAAGGTTAGATTCCAGAAAGGTTAGTGGTCATTATTGTTAATCTGTTGGTAAGTACTGTTTTAAAAAACTACTCTAAGTAGGTATAAGGTTGCAAGTTTTAGTTTAAAACCAAATAAAACTTTAATTGTGTAGCTTTGTCAAATTTAATGTGTATATTTTTTATAGATGATCTTAATATGTTTAGGTTTATTATAATCCAAAGTCCGGCAATGGATAATAATCTTAGTGTCGCAAATTACGAAAATAAGACGAAATTTATCCAAAATCATCTACAACTAAATTATCTTCCCTTTCTTTCTTTATAAATACAATAACGGCTATAGAAAACTAAAATAGAACTTGGAGTGAAGAGGAAAAGCGTCATGATTTCTGCCGTCGGATAATTTAATATTTCGCAAAACCTTAGAGGGTACACAACGAACTTTTATTCATCCCAACCCTGCAAATAGGAGACCGAGATCGCTTCGTTTAACTTTACCGCCCCGAGCGCTCCATTCAATGACATTTCCACCTTGGTCCCTCCATTTTGAATGTTTTATTTCTGACGCTTGTGTCGTCAAATTGGCTTTTGTATTAAGGAGAAGGATTTGAGTTTGTTAAATTCTGTTCGCATTGCCTTTGCGACAAAGACTTGTTCAAACCACAATTCAATGTAGGTATCTTATATTTTAATTGTACACGACTGAGATTATACGCCCAGTATTTGCTTGGAAAGATTGACAAATCTATATTCATTTAACGTAATGAAAATTAGCATTTGAATAATTTTTTTTTGACTCTTAAATGACTTTGAAGTAAAGACTTTAAAGTCATTTAACTGATCAGTTATATATATATGTATATGTAGACTTTATATACAAATTATTTAAAAAGAAATTCCCACCTATATATTGACTCATCACGGTATCTCTAGAACCATAAGGCGTAGCGACTTGAAATTTGGTAGGAATATTCCTTTCGCCGAATAGAGGTCACATAAGAACGGATTTTTCCGACGGTTTCGAACGGATTCCATCCACAAGGGGGATTGGGGGGTTGCTAGTATGTATATATATAACTAGCGACCCGGACGGGTGCTATACTGAGATCTGTAATGTTAAAAAATGTTTATAAGGAAATAAATGGATAAAGATGAATGCTGCATTACCATAAATTACTTCGTAAATCAGCCATTTTTTGTGAAATATAAAGTACAAAAAATTGTAACAAAAAGTTCGGATAGTACATGTCTTACAATCATGGTATTTAATTGCTTTTGAGATGTACAATACTGTGGTACATCATTTTGATTTATCTGGTAGGGTTTCAGGGAGCGCAAAAAATGTGTTTATTTGTTACATCACACTAAACGATAATAATAAAGATTTAAGCATACAGAAGGACGGACAGACACCGAAAAATACTTTAGCATGTATAGAATACAGTTCAAGTATCTTGATTAGACGTTAACTACGGCCACCGTTATTTAGAAATTAGCAACGAGATATTATAGTGCACAAGTGAACAAGTCAACGCGTCTCGTTTCCTTCACTCTCGCAGTTCAACCCGACTTTTAACATACCCATTCGCGTATGGGTCACCCACATTACATTTTATGCAACCGGGTGATTAAGCACTACAATTTACCCCCTATAATACAAAAAGGAAAAATTGATGAGATTTGAACCTACACCCCGTTGTTATAGTTTAAGTAAATACAGCAATACAAAATTATCTTACATGGAGATTTGAAGTAATGCACCCGGATATTTGGTTTTGTATGTGGGTGGATGAAAAATGAATAGTGAATAAAGTGGCGAATGAGTGCGATTATTATTCAAAAACCCAGCCTATCACAAACACCCGCTCAAGTTGTTTGTGTTAAACAAACATATAAAGCAAACATCGACAAACAGCCAGCAATTAAGTCCGCTTCAGGATTATAATTAGCATTCGGATTCGAGCCACCGCTCCTGACAGCCCTTTGCCAATTATGTAGTCGGGTGCAGCACGTGGCCGGCGCGGGACGCGCCCCGAGGCCTTTCCCAAACATTGTACCATCCAAAGTTATGCTTACATCCTAATAATATCAATCCACTATAATTTAAAGATAAATAGAAAAAGTTTTCGTCTAAAATAATTGGCATAAACAGTCATGTTTAAAATATTTGATAAAGGTCAATAAGGTAGATGGTCATTGTCTTACATCTGGCTACTTGTTGTGGAATGATCAATTCTACATGCAGATAGATGGCGTAGCGATGGGCTGCCCAGTGTCTCCTATTATCGCTGATAACTTCATGAAGAACTTTGAAGAGACAGCCCTCAATACAGCTCCCATCCGATCAAGATTCTATAAGCGGTACGTAGATGACACATTCACCATTTTACCAACAAATCAAATCAATGCATTTCTGGATCATCTTAATTCTTTGCATCCCATTATAAAGTTCACAATGGAAATAGAGGCAAACAACTCCTTAGCCTTCTGAGATATTTTAATCATTAGAAACTCTAACAATAGCTTGAGCCATACATTTTTTAGAAAAGGAACCCACATATATATATTTAAATGGTGATTCTCACCACCATCCCTCGCAGTTAGCTACTGTCGGTAAATGTTTGCTTCAGAAAGCACAGCGGATCTGCGACAAGGAGCATTTGACCGCTGAACTGGAGAATGTCAAGCAGGTGCTGCGTGACAACTAACTCAAATTCCACGTCAACGTCGCAGTCACCGTGTGAAGCCAGCCACAGTCGAAAGAGTGCCTGCCGTCTTACCTTACATCAGAAGAGTCACCGACAAAATCGGTTATATTTTAAAGCGAGCTTCTATCAAAACATATTATAAGCCGCTAAAGAAGATTGGCCAATTATCCGTCCAATGTAAAATTTCTCTACAGGTACCGGGTGTGTAGCAAACGAGATCTGTGATTTTGGTCCTTTACATTGGCCAAACAAAAGATCAGTAAGAACCAGAGTAAAGAACATATAGCTGATGCTAAGCACAGTCGCTATAGAAATCTGCAATGAGCGATCATGTTCTAGACAAGCCTAATCATTATATTAGTTTCGATGAACCAAAAATACTGGCTAATAAACATCGATTTATACCTAAGGATGATTCGAAGCAATAGAAATTAAAAAATATCCAAATTTTAATAGAGAGGATGGTTGGTCTTTGCCACCTTCCTGGGATCCAATAATTTAAAAAATTAAACGCCGAGTATAAAACCTACAAAACCGAAGGACAACATAAGTACTTTTTGTCAAACCAATTTTCAAAATTAAGAAAACGTATAAACGTATGTCAATTTTTTAAATAAAAACTCTGACGGTTATTCCAAAACATAGAGATACTGACATATACCAACTTAGTATGCCCTTGATCATGGATGCTGGAAAGAATCCGAAACGTCGGGAATAAATATATTAAGGTATCGCGAAAAATCCGTAAATTAGTGGATTTGATATGTATAATAATCGCGTATGTAAAAGAAATAATTATCCTCGTTACACCTCGTTACACGTTTTTTACTCAGTAACTACGCTGGTTATACCCTTCAAACCGGACGAAAGTAGTTTATAAACACTGTTAATTTGCCGCAGAAACTGGGGTGGTATTGCCCAGTCCGTCCCTTGAAATAATTATTTATTTTCAAAAATTCAGTATATGACACATATTCGCTTAAAGAACACCCAGACACGCATAAATCTTAATAAGTCACACGTTCTCGTACCGTAATTGCTCCGTATTACCCGAAAAGTCGGCCTGCCATAATTGCTTAATAACTCCGCAGTTACAGAGTAATTTACGACGCAATAAAAAGGCCATTAGCGACAACACGTACTTGCAGAACAGCTACGGGACGATATAAAATGATTTAAAAGGTGGAACGGAGTTAATGATGGACCCGGATTCCTGTTGTACGTGGAAGACGTGCTTTCGCTTGAGCTACAAATTGTCTAATAAAACCTACGCCATGTTAGAGAGTTGGAGCTATATTGACGGGCGACATAAACCGCTTTGAGCGTTTTGTCATAATTTTACATACCTATAATACTAATAAGCACATGTCATTACATTTCAAGATTTATTCAATTTAATACTTTTATTACGCGTATTAAATTTGCCTATATCCAAACGTTAGGAAATGTGTGAAATGTTATCAAGCACTAAGTGTTATTCAACACACTGATTACTTTTCGTTGTATCCTAAAAAAAAATATTTGAATTATGTTTCTGCTCCATTTTGTCAGCGTTGAGTGATCGTACATACAAATTTTTCAACGCTTATAACACAATGGTCACATATTAAGATTCAATATATAAGAATTAAAGACGTGACTTTATTAAAATTTATTTAAATTTGACGTACATATAATGCCCAATGCCCAAAAGGTTTTAAAATTACCTTACTGAATGTAAAATTAAATTCGCATTGGCGGTTTGGTATTTTTTTGCTTTTACTACAACGCCATCTCTTCTGAGCACTCTGACAAATATCTATCTATGTTAAATACATTTATAATAATGGACTTTAAAACATATTTTTAAAAACTGAAATCATAATTGTTGTTATCTTTATCATTATTTAAATATACTGCTTATTGGTATTATGTACGTTAGAACCATCTATGGTTTCCAACAAAAAATAAAATGAAATTGTAACATTATACACATTACAGAAACTGATTATTTTTAGCAACATTTAGTTAGAGGGCGTTAAAAACAAACATTGGTTTTAGAGCTATATTCATTTTACGACAAAACAAAATCATTTGGTAAACATTGATTATGAAAAATATGATAAAACTCCAATAGTTGTATAATTTTAATTGAACTCGTGTTTATTTAATTTCAAGTTAACCATGTTAACTATAGATGGCGCTAGTGAAGTAAAATAAGGGTTGTTGAAACTTTTTGTGGAATTTATCCATCAAAAGAATTATATTTCTGAAATTCAATCTAATGAAAAATATTGTACATAGATGATTGTTGAGATTATAGCATTATATGCCTAAAAAAGATTGTATTTTTGGGAATATTAGGCAAAGTTTTAACACACGCAAGTGAAGTTTTTCTACTGCGTCGGTATATATACAAACGGGTACACCACTGTTGTGTACTTGCTTCGGCAGTACATATACTAAAATTGGAACGATACAGAGAAGATTAGCATGGCCCCTGCGCAAGGATGACACGCAAAATCGTGAAGCGTTCCACATTTTTTGTCTTATAAGTATTATTAATACAATATTATTTCAATGTTGTCCTGTTATTAAATTTATAATAAAAATAATCACTACTTTATATACACAGACGCGATGGAATATAGTTTTTCTTAAAAGCTTTTTGATCGTCTTTATTATAATTAATCTGCAGTTATCTATTGTTTAGATTTAAAATTATAAAAAGACAGTTATTGTTATTGTCAGTTAGCATTATTGTTTAGTTTGCTATCAAAAATTTTGTTACCTAGAACCTATTTGATGATTACAGGGGCCGTCTGGGGCGGTACCACTTGTTTCTGCCGCAAGCCAGTAGAGTAAAACACTAACGTTTTCCGGTTTGAAGTGCACCATAGCCAGTATATTTACTGGGTAATGACTATCTATGTCTCACGGTAGGCAGCGAGTTGACAATACCCCTGGTATTGCCGATGTCCTGATAGAAAAAATTCTGGTGAATTTTTTCTATCAGGTGCACACTGATCCCAGTTCCTAAGAGAAACCTAACCCGCAATAAATAATTAAAGAGATAAAAAAAAAAAACAATATAATAATTCATACGAAAAATAGGTAAATAAGTATGTAACAATATGCTTGGTTTTACTTGTTCGTTATATCCAAGAAAGGATTTATTGTCACGTAAATAATAAAATTCAATAGAAAATAAATAACATTTATGAAACTTTTTACTTGAACAGTACAATAACATTATAATAAGGAATATTTAC
>JAGSMT010001372.1:0-13869 GCA_029286875.1 Lamproptera curius | reverse complement strand
TTGTACCATTGAAGATATGCTCATAAGAAAAACAATTATGAACGAAAACTAGAAAGAATTAGAGACACTTGCGTAAGACAAAATAATGTTCTTACTCTTAATGAAAAACTCACAGTTTTGACTGACTTAAATTTAAAATTTATCACATATTTAAAGAATAAAATATGACACATAATATTAACCCACAATAGCCATTTGAATGTAGGACATTGTTAAAATTTGCAATAGTATTCAAACCTCATTTTAGGTATTATATTGCAAGTTTACATTAAAGTTAATGCATTTAAAAAATCTTTCATTCTATATACATGTAACGTGTCATAAATGATACTTTGATTAAATTTATGCCTAGAGAGAAATAAGAGATTTGAAATGCGGTGTCAGAAAACGCGACGCAATTTCCTTCAAAGTACAGAGAGGACATTGTTAAATGCTTATATTTCGCAAAATAGTTATATGCTGTTTGAAGTCGGTTTTATTTTTTTTGTTTAAAATTTTCTTGTTAATAATGCAATAAAAGAAGAACATAGTCAAAGACAATTCTAACTTACATAGTTTTTCCATCGGAGTTCTTGCGATGGAACGATTCTATGATCGCCTCATTTCTTCTATTAAAGTTTCTTGCTTTCTTTTAGCTACATGTTCTATAGGATACCTATTCGTTCGCAAAGATGCCATTTAACAAAGTTAAAAGAAAATTGATAATGAAACCGTATCGAAATACCATTTTTATCAATAATATTTGTGAAGCAGCAATATTCAATGTAAGTATCAGAAGGGGCGAGTTTCCTGACCTAATGAACCATAGCAAAATTATTCCAATATTTAAATCAGGATGTAATACGGACCCTAATAACTTCAGACCAATATCTATACTGCCTACTCTTAGTAAATTATTTGAAAAACTCTTACTAAATCAATTAGTTAAACATTTCAATCGTAATTGCCTTTTAAATAACAAGCAGTATGGATTCACTAGGGGTCGCTCAACAACCGACGCAGGCATCAGGCTAGTCAAAAGCAATTTTGAGGCTTGGGAAGCATCACAGGATGCTTTTGGCATTTTCTGTGATCTCAAAAAGGCTTTTGATTGCGTACATCATGAGACCCTGGTCAGGAAATTACGTCACTATGGTATAAGAAATACCGCACTCAACCTTCTGTCTTCGTACTTGAGCCATCAATTCAAAGGGTTGACGTGAATGGTAAAAGATCTCCAGGGCCCCGTAAAATAGGGTCCCACAAGGATCCATTCTTGGGCCTTTTCTCTTCCTTATTTATATAAACGACTTACCATGTGTGATAAATAATAGCGAAGAGATAGTATTATTTGCAGATGATACCTCCCTGATTTTTAAAATTAAACGACATACGTCAATAAATGACGATGTAAATAATACTCTCTCTAGAGTAGCGAATTGGTTTAGTGTTAATAACTTGCTATTAAACCAAAGGAAATCAAAATGTATAAGATTCATGACTCCTAATGTGAAGCATGGTAAATTTGAAGTGGTTATAAATGGGGAGGCGTTAGACGTAGTTGAATCAACTGTATTTCTAGGAATACTGCAGATACAAAACTACAATGGGGCCCCCTATTTATAGGCTAGCAAGTAAACTAAGCTCTGCAGCTTACGCTGTGAAAAGAATTAGATTATTAACCGATGTGGAGACAGCTCGTTTAGTATATTTTATCTATTATTAAATAAAATTACTTTACGGATTTTATCGCGTTTATTTTACATTTTAATTCCCGACGTTTCGAACACTTTCCAGCGGCCGTGGTCACGGGTAGACTGAGGTGTCATGCGTCTTGTTGCCAGTGATGAAGCGGGGTTTCCAGATCTTAATTTTAATTAATTATATTTAATCTGTACTCCGATCTATGCAAAACGAACTGATTTTATCTTTACAGCCAGCAGTGGTATTATGCTTGGGTTTAAATTTTAATTTATTAATTATGGGATCCCAAGCAGGTGGTAGAACCAACCATCTTCTCTATTGAAATTTGGATGTTTTTAATCTCAATAGCCTCACGGATCATCCTTGGTAGGAATCGTGTTCTTTAGCGAGGTTTGTGGTCTATCAAATCTTATGTAATGGTTTGGGTGATTTAAGGTATGGTCACACACTGCCGACTTGTTGGGTCTTCTATGTTTGATGTCAGCTATATGTTCCTTCACGGGTTCTTATTGCGTTAAATCAATTTTAACGCCATTCGATTTTGAAAATTGCATTAATACTTTAAATAAACGCTGAAGTAACTACTTATAATAAATGCAAAAATAAACAAATAATAAAATTCGAAAATTATTAAACAAATCTAAGCCCTAAAGAATCGTTACAACGTTCAAACGGAACGCAACTTTCCCAAAGTGACAGCAGTAATGACGTACGCGCGGTTTGTAATCTGTCACAACAATCACTGGATGAATCGACGTTGAAAGTATTATCAAAAGGTTTAAATTTCGCAATTGCACCGCGAAAATCCCGTATGAGCAAATTGTATGTAGTGTGGAGGATTGTTTGTTCAAAATCAATTGCAAAAGGAAGATTTGGAGGCTATCCGACAAGATATTTCGTCAATGTTGCGTCGAAACAAAGTGCGAAACCTAATCTTCCTAAGGATGAACTTATTGCACTTAACAACTACGCAACAACAAAGAACTAACAATTCTCCGAGCAGACAAAGGTAATTCTACGGTGATCATGGACACGTCAGATTATAATTCAAAATTAGAACAACTGTTATCGGATGAAACTACTTATAGGAAGGTCAAAACTGACCCTACTACTAAAACGCTCAAATTAACTAGCGATCTTATTAAAAAGCACTCCGAAAAACTTAATCTTGACGTAAAATTGATAATACCTTCATGTCCCAAGCCCCCAAAATTGTATGGGTTGCCTAAAATACACAAATTGAATGCTCCATTGCTCCTATTGTTAGCCAAATTGACTCACCTACTTATAAATTGGCTCAACATTTAGTAAAAATCCTCTCACCACTCAGAGGACAAACAAGCGCGTTTACAAAGGATTCATACCATTTTGTTAGCGAGGTAAAACATCTACATCTTGCTGACAATGAAACTATGGTTAGTTTTGATGTTCAATCTTTGTTTACATCTATACCTATAGAAGATTGCATCAATATTGTAACAAGAAAGTTAGAGGAAAATAACATCTCAATAGAATATGCATTTTTACTAAAACATTGCCTAACATCTGGCTATTTATTGTGGAAAGATGAGTTCTGCGTGCAGATGGATGGTGCAGCGATGGGTTGCCGGTGTCTCCTATTGTGGCTCACATTTTTATAGAAGAATTTGAGGAGAAGGCCCTACTCACTGCTCCCATTCATCCAAGATTTTATAAGCGCTATGTAGATGACACATTTACCATCTTACCATATGATAAAATAAATGCATTTTTAAACCATCTTAACTCCATTAATTCAAAAATACGGTTAACTATGGAGTTAGAAAGTAAATTCTTTAGCTTTTCTTGATGTTTTAGTTATTCGCAATCCTGATAACACCTTGAGCCATACTGTGTATAGGAAACCAACCCATACAAATAAATATTTAAATGGCAATTCACCACCATCCATCCCAGTTAGCTACCGTGGGCAAATCTTTGTTTCAGAGAGCACGAGGGATCTGTGATGATGAACACCTGGCGGCTGAGCTACAACATGTTAAGCAAGTACTGCGACACAACAAGCTCGCTGCGCCACGGCAGCGTCACAGTGACCGAGTGAAGGCAGCCACAGTGGGCGAGTACCTGCTGTTCTACCTTTGTGAGAGGCGTAACTGACAAGATTGGCTACATTTTGAGGCGGGCTTCAATCAAAACTTATTTCAAGCCGCTGAAGAAGATTGGTCAATTCCTACCACCTGTCAAGTGCAATATTCCTCTACAAGACCCAGGAGTGTACAAGCTAGATTGTGACTGCGGCCTCTCTTATATTGGACAAACAAAGCGAGCAATAAGAACCCGCGTGAAGGAACATATAGCTGACATCAAACATAGAAGACCCAACAAGTCGGCAGTGTGTGACCATACCTTAAATCACCCAAACCATTACATAAGATTTGATAGACCACAAATCCTCGCTAAAGAACACCGATTCCTACCAAGGATGATCCGTGAGGCTATTGAGATTAAAAAACATCCAAATTTCAATAGAGAAGATGGTTGGGTTCTACCACCTGCTTGGGATCCCATAATTAATAAATTAAAATTTAAACCCAAGCATAATACCACTGCTGGCTGTAAAGATAAAATCAGTTCGTTTTGCATAGATCGGAGTACAGATTAAATATAATTAATTAAAATTAAGATCTGAAACCCCGCTTCATCACTGGCAACAAGACGCATGACACCTCAGTCTACCCCGTGACCACGGCCGCTGGAAAGTGTTCGAAACGTCGGGAATTAAAATGTAAAATAAACGCGATAAAATCCGTAAAGATAATTTTATTTAATAATGTATAATATTCGGCAAGCAATAGAAATAATTATATTTTATCTATTTTCATAGTATTATGTCTTATGGCATTCTACTGTGGGAAATGCGGCAGATACTAATACAATTTTTTCCTCCAAAAACGCGCAATTCGTGCAGTCTATAACCTGGGCCCCAAAGAATCATTAAGAAAGTTGTTCACTGAAATAAAAATAAGGACCGTTAGTTTTCAATACATATTTGAAAATTTAATGTATGTGCAAAAAAATAGAGATGATTTCCTAAGACATTGTGATGCACATAACATAGTTACAAGGAACAAACATAATTTAATTCTTCCAGCAACTAGACTGCGAAGAATAAGTAAATCTTTTATGGGACAATGTATACGTTTTTACAACAAAATCCCAGTAAACGTTCAGAATTTAACTATTAATAAATTTAAAAAGGTAGTCAAGGAACGTCTATGTGTTAAAGGTTATTACGATATTAATGAATTTTTAAATGATAACACAGCCTGGTAATAGAATGCTCGCTCCAGGTCCTGTTTCAAAATTGCATAATATGTAATGTCCAATTATCAAAATGTTTGTTATTTTTAAAAGATGACATAAAAAATAGCCCGCTGAGTTTCTTTCGCCGGTTCTTCTCAGGTCTGTGGCGTCCTTTTCCGAACCGGTGGTAGTGTGTTTGACAATCAATAAGCAAGTGTAAACTTCTATTTTGAATAAAGATATTTGAATTTGAATTTGAATTGAATTTGAATGTATGATGCCGTTTGAACTAAAATACTCTTGCTTCACAAACAGGAAAACCGATTAGACGCAATGATAACTGGAGAAATTGGCTGAATGGATACATTATTTTGAAATTATAATGCTTACTATTGCTTCAGCAAGTTTATGTTAGCATTTATACATTGTATCACGGCAAACAAAAGTTATGAAAAATAGTGACTAGATGTAAATATTATTGAGATAATTATGTTAGCCACAACGGAAGAATCGAAAAAAAAACTTAGTACTTATAATTGGTTATTATTAACGAATTACAATATTAAAACATATTTGCTAATTAAACTAATTGTCCACTTCGATTTAGGAAATTGGAATGACCTTGCATAGCAACTCCTGAGTTCATATTTAAGCTTTCTAATTATTAATTATTAAAAGCATCACGTAAAGATTCCCGTGAACCCAGATTGTAGATTGCCCTAACAGCCTGTTTTTGTAGTATAAATATGGTATTCAAACTGGCTGCAGATCTCCATAATAATAATCCATAGGACATGAGGCTGTGAAAGTACGCGTAATAAACTAGTTTTGCAGTTGCTTCGTCAGTCAGCTGCCTAATCTTGCGTATGGCAAAGATTGCTGTACTTAGTTTCTTAGAGAGTTTGTCAATATGTGCTCCCCACTGCATCTTGGAATCAATAGAAATTCCAAGAAATGTAATAGTATAATTTATTTTCTCCTGTGTTAGGGCGCTCTAAGTGGGTGCCTATCAAGCCTGCTCATGTGTGGGTGGCTTCTGATAGGCGTTGAAAACGCATTGGCCACGAGGGCGTTGATCTTTCAGGTTCATTCTTTTAATCTATCTAAAGGTTATTTAAGGGCTGTTAACTGTGAATTATTCATGCTTTAACGCACGTTGTCGTATCGTGTAATTAAAGTGATTACTTGCATTATTGAGCTTTTGTCGGTGGTATTCGTTTATAAATTTATTTCCGCTTATATAGGATATAGCCCTGTTTTTCACCGGTATGCATGGCTCTTATAACGAACATTTTGTATCTTCAAAGGAATATAAATGAGTCTAAATTATGTTTGCTTGTGATGTATTCCGTAACATTTATATAATTTGCATCGCAAATGTTTTTTTTTAAATATATTTATGCTTATTTTATTCAATGTGAGGTGTTATGTGGTTTTACATAGATTTATATACCGATGACCTTGACAATGTTTAGTGTGCAGCATTTTATAGTAACTGGTGAAATTCATAATCAAAATTCAAAATGAAAAACACGATGATGCTAATAGTAGAAACTTGACAAAATATGTGTAGTTCTTAATGTTATTATAAACTAATGCTTTAAAAATGACATTGTTCTAAAAAATGCATTTGCAATTAATGATAAGCATTCAAATAAACACACGTAGTTCGCCAACTTGCATTAGAAACGCTTAGTACGTAATAATTATCTACACCTAATTTAACAAAGATTTATCAGATCCAAGTATTTTTAGGCCAATGTCCAGCCGTGTACTAACACAGGCTGATGATGATGATGATTGTGATGATGTTGATGATAATAATGATGATGATGATGATGATGGAGTATTATAATTTATGTATGCAGTGATAGAGTCATATTCGCTTATTGTTTATACTGCTCAGTTAATATGGAAACAAGAAGAGAACAAAAGGGATTCGAAGCACTCAAGAAAAGCAGTATAAAAATATTTTTTTATCACTTGTCATCATCTATTAAAAAAAGAGTGTAACAAATTAAATCCACTACTTCACGGATTCTCCGCATTACTTAAATATATTTATTAAAATTATTGGATCCCATAAAGGTGGCAAAGACCAACCAGGATTGGTCTTTGCCACCTTCCTGGGATCCAATAATTTCAAAAATAAAACGCAAAAATATAAAAACAACAAAACCAAAGGACAACATAAATATTATTTGTCAAACCAATATTCAAAATTAAGAAAACGAAAGATATCTCAATTTTTTAAATAAAAACTGACGGTTATTCCAATACATTGAGATACAAACATATACCAACTTAGTCTGCCCGTGATCATGGATGCTGGAAATAATCCGAAACGTAGGGAATAAATATATTTAAGTTACGCGGAAAATCCGTAAATTTGTAGATTTGATATGTATAATAATCGCGTAAATAAAAGAAATAATTAAGAGTGTAACAGCGAAATAATCAAGCAAATTGAATATTATATACACAAAATTAAAACTAAGTTGTGACTAACGCGTGTTAAATATTTTTAATTTGATTTGAAGTAGTATGGTTCGTCTTGAATAAATAGAAAATTAAATTAATTTACCCTACAAATTTTATTAACTACATTTTGTTAAACAAATAGTTATTAGGAAGACAAATCTGCCTCCGTAGCCTAGAGGTATGGGCGTGTGCTTTAGAAACTGGAGGTCGGGGGTTCGAAACCTGCGGGGACTCAACAAATTTTCATTGTTGTTTCCTAGTTGGTTAGAGCAATTGGGGCCGATCACCCAATTGTCTAAAAAGTAAGATGATCCATGCGTCGGATGGGCATGTAAAAAGTCGGTCCACCCACCAACCCGCATTGGACCAGCGTAGTGAGATACGGTCCAAAAACCCCCTAATGGATAGAGGTATATTAGGCGAGGCCTATGTCCAGCAGTGGACTATCACAGGCTGATGATTATGATGATGACGAAGACTACTTTGTCATTAATACTAATTAAATAATTGATGTTTTATCTAGCATAATTACAATCAATAAGCAAATAACAGCAGATTAAGTAATATCTTTAAAATATTGTGTTACCAATTATAACCTTCAAAAGGCTTAATTTAGTTTCAGAGATCAGATAATATCGAGTTCAACCAAGATAAAGATTTGCTAAATTTGTAAGGCACATAACGAACAATATTAATCTTTGACGGAAAGGCAAAATATCTTTCTGTGTAGGTTATTAATTTATTTAACTATTCTTTAATATCTTTTGATTTCGGCTCAATTCTATCTGAACTGTACGTCAAAGGAAATGGTGAACGGGAAAAGTTACCTACAAAGCTTTTAAAAATGCACCATTTCAAAATTGGTGCTGGTTTATATATTTTTTTTCTTTTAATTCTAACGGTACGCCTAGAAACAGCTCGTGGTTTATTTCTAAAATAGATCTTTATATTTATGTTTATAAAATAAAGTAAATAAATTGTGTTATCACGCGACATAAACATTTTGTAAATGAAAAGCTATTTAAAGAAATTGCTAAGATTTAGTTTGTAATCAAGCAAACCTTTAAGAACATTATGAATATTTGCTTATAGGTTTTTATTAGTTCGTCCTTGTTATGCAAAAATTTTACGTTCAATAATTAACAAAACAGCGTGACGTTATACTGTTATGATCTCTTTGACGGGTTAGTTTTCTTCCCATGTGCCTGAATATATTTGTAGTCTTAATTCAAAAGCTTTTTTCTTTTAAAAATAGCGATGCCTAGAAAAAAATACCGGAAATAAGAAAATAATAATACTGCGCAAACGTAGCAATTAGTTTTTACGCTGTTGTAAGATTTTAATACTGCACTAGTTCCTCAGATGATTTAATATAAATATTTAAGAATCATAAATGGCTGCGTATATATAATCTATATTTTTTATTTAACGTAAGCACTAAAATTATAATTTATTTTGTCAATATTTCTGTTATGATTACCTGTGCCAAGGTCAAATAACATTGTAAAGTATGTAAACCAACTCATATAATATTGTTACGTTTGTATTAGAACAATAAGATTATAATTGTATTGTTAATTCACGTTCTGCATATTAAGCATCATCATCATTAAGCTTAATTATTAGAAATAATTTTAGTTTAGTATCACATCAGCATTTCATGAACATTTTTAGTAGTTCCTCGCGACTTTGTCCGCGTGATAATATATATAAAAAAAAATTATTTATTTTTCCAAAAAAAAATGAGCACACCTTACTTCCCGTTACATCAGCTACAGCTATCTTCTACTGAAAATCCCATCAAAATTGGACCAGCCGCTCCAGGGATAAGCCAGAACAAACAAACACACAGAGAGAAAAAAAATAAAAAAATATGTTGTTTTGTTATATATATCCATTAAATATCTCAACGTAATCATTAAAAAGCGGTTATTTTCATGTTACGCACAGACATTAGTATTTTGTTAATTTGTATAGATAATATGTGATGTTCAAGGTAACATAAATCAAATACATACAATAAATTTTAGTAAGTCTTATGAATGGAAGGAGTAGATTAACCCCGAGGAATTAATTTGTTCACAACATTGCGTTACTATTTATAGCCTCTAAGGGGCTTTATTAAGTTACAGATAGAAGATTGTATTGTGAGTTGAGTTCAGCTAAGATAAAATATCTTTTAAGAAATTTGTAAGGAACATCATCTTATAACCCGAAGCAGAAAATCTTTAAAAATATCTTATCAAATATTTAAAGGTTTTTGTTTTATTTAATTATGTTCAAAGACAACAAAATATTTTTTAAATATTTATATTAGACAACTAAAGCTAAAAATTATTGGACGTTTGTAATCTAACGAGGTTTACATGATTATGGATAATGGTTTAATTCTTACTTTAATGGAAAACTTCAAACATGAAATAATGCCTAGAAAAAAATTATATTGTTCTAAGATATTGGCTTTTTGTTAAGATATTTAATGTAAGGATTTTTAATTTGGCTTGGAACTTTACTCGTTTCGTGATATTTACGGTATAAAATCTTGTTTATTACTTAGTTCATGGTGTATGTGAAGACGTTTGTTAAATATAAAAATGTCACAAATCTACTAAATACTATTTTTTTTTACTGTTTTATATATAAACTTAAACTAAGATTAAGGAAAAAGAATGACCGCTTGCGTCAAACCGTAATCCAATTATCTGCGACAGCAGGTCTGTCTTGGACCCACTCCTTTTTAAACGGTGAAAGGCTCCGTCTCTAGTTATTTTTCAACCGCGGAATAAAAGAAGTTTTTGTGACTCAGATGTTATGCTTTCGGACTCTTTTCTATGGTAAGCTTCATCTAACACTGAGTTTGCGAGAAGCTCCCGTCCCCACAAACAAGGGACTGACACTTTTTGCTAAAAGTAAAGGCCACACGAACAGAAGGCACGGGAGTCAGGCATTTGTTTATGTCTCCTAAGGATTGTCGGCAATCAGTGCACCCACTGGTAACTGTGTTAATCGGTAGCTGGGTGCGGTGAGAATCACCGGTGTGTGTATTTCGCTGTGCTCTTAAGCGAGGGCGAACTACAGGTAAGTGTGTGCTATTTCTACTTGAGTGGCGTGTAAGGTTGGATCACGGTACCCCTGTTGGGTCCGGAGTCTCAGCGACCCCTTCCTTGTCCGGCTTGAAGAGAACATTCCACAGTTTGCGCTCTTGACCGGGCGCGTTTGGATGTTGCTTTTAGCAGTAGAGGGCTACTATGATTTACAACTTTATCAATATGTTTTTGCGTTAATTTTTAAAATTGTTTGCGAATTGTTGGCAATTTACAGTCACTGTGTACGCCTACGTTATATTGGTACCACTGTACCCTAGTAGTGCGACGGATGAATATATTTAGCCCTACCTGGAGTTTATACAGGGCGCGGAGGATACGTGAACGAATGATTGGCATGCATACGCTATGTTCGGTATGCATACCTTCTATAACAAGAGAAAAGAGATAAATTAAATGAATTGAACAGCTTAGGGCTAGCCTACTTCCAGTCTGGCCAAGTTTCTCCTAGTTTTCCGTGGCTCGGCCAGGCTGTAATATGCCGAGTACCGACCACTCGAGAAAATGGGATCCTGTCGGGTATCCTAAATCATTCTGATGTAATTGATATTGAAACAGTAGAGAACATTAAATAAGCTTTTTTTATTAAGTAAATGGATGAGATGACAAACTATTGGTTGTTAAAAAGTAACGTATTCATTAATATCCAAGTAAATGTAATATTTTAAATAAGTATATTATATTCATAAATATTTTTTATGGAGAGCATCGTAAGTTACATTAACTACACATAAGCATCAATATTTAAATATAACTTCGAAAACTTGCTTGTGGACTATCTTTACTATTAGGTGGTAAAATGGTTTGCACTTGTTAGGGCTGTGTCTGTCGATCATTTCTTGCAACCCGGGTCGATCAGAACCCGTTAGCTAGACAATCAAATCACAAACATTCGATTGTCTTGCAGGTCGTGGGCGTGTGCGGCATTTAGCTACTTTGTGCTAGTCAACGACCACGGGTGTTATTGTAATTCACGTGCAGGGGTTCTTGTCGCGACACATTCACAAGGTCATCATTTTTAATACTCAAATCATAAGCTCCCAATAGCTTTTTATTATTTATAATAGTTCAATATAATTATTAAATAAAATGACTTTACGGATTTTATCGCGTTTATTTTACATTTTTAAATTCCCGACGTTTCGAACACTTTCCAGCGGCCGTGGTCACGGGGTAAAATAAACGCGATAAAATCCGTAAAGTCATTTTATTTAATAATGTATAATATTCGCGTTAACAATAGAAATAATTAAGTTAAATATAATATTTAAAATAATTTTGTCTAAATGTATTTAGAACTTACGACTTATACTTTTAAAGAGATATGAGGAACAAAACCGACTTTCTACGTTCATCCGACGTATAGTTCATGTTGGACCGTTTTGGAGTTAACTGATATTTAATTATTTAAACAAGTCAAAAGAGTCCATACAATGCGGCGGATAAATATAACTGTGTTTTAAGCATCTACTTATTAAATCATTTAGTTAAATATATCCATTGATGTAGCATTTAAGATAAATGAAAGGAAGAAATAATTCTAATGTAGAGAAAACTTTAATGCGCAAATTAATATTTAAATAAAAAAAATGTTTATAAAAGGAAATTGATTATGGTAATATTAGTATATTCATAAAAATTATGAGTAAGTTAAGTGCTTGTATTGTTGCACAATTTCCATAATTTTCTAGCACCTAGAGACAAAAGGTAACGCTGCAATGAAATAATGTCACTTGTCACAATTCCTGTCAGGCACACTTAGTTGAAATCCTTTCTACTTTAAAGTGTACCTTTTAATGTTCTTAATAAACTTACCGCATTTTAAGCAAAGTTGTGCAAATATACATTATCGCATTGTTTGTTGTTTAGACAACTAAAGTAACTCCTAACTTTGTTGTGTAATGAAGCCAAGACGGGAATTATGTTTTGTCATTAGAGCGGCATAAAATTAATCAAAGCTTGATCCAATATTTTCATTAATTATATAAACTATTACTCTGGTGAAAACTGTACACGTCGATGTACAGTTTTTACCAGATTTCTTTTATTAACTAGTTATACATTACTTATTTTACCTTTAATATTTGCAATGCTTTGTGTTAGAAAGTAACCTATAATAATAAGTAAAAGGGACGTAGATAAAAAAGTTAATTACAAAAATAACGGACAGAACGATACTGGCCAACAGCTACAGCCTGATATCGTGCTGATTCTACGGACACTGACGAGAACCTCGTGAAAGCCGAAACAGAATCTGGATCTGGCTCACAAGGCGTCTGACATGTGGGGTCGGATGCCGACAAAAATTATCCCTATAGTCGTTTCTGCAAACGGGTCAATCTCAGTGAGCCTCGCACAACACCTGAGACGGCTGGGACTCCGTGACGGACCGCTTCTAGCTCAAAAACAGAAAGCGGTGCTTCTGGACACCACTTGCATCGTCCGCCGGTTCCTCTCCCTTTCAACCTAACCCTCGGCCGTTTGGTTGCCGAGGGCTTCCGTCAGGCTGAAATGTATCTATATATTTATTCGTATTTACGTAATATTTTATTTATTGTTATAAAACTTCCTCTCGGCCAGATGAATTTTTTTTTTTAAAAAGTGTAGTAAATGGGGACGTAGATAAAAAAGTTAATTAGAGACAAGTTATTTCTATTGCTTGGGCGAATATTATATATTATTAAATAAAATTACTTTACGGATTTTATCGCGTTTATTTTACATTTAAATTCCGACGTTTGGAACACTTTTCCAGGGGCCGTGGTCCCGGGTAGTCTACCCGTGACCACGGCCGCTGGAACCCAAAAAAATAACAACGAAATAAACGCGATAAAATCCGTAAAGTAACTTTATTTAGTAATAGAGACAATTTACAAGGATGATGAGATATATTATATATATAACTTTATACAATTACAATTAAAATTTTGTGCAATTGTGCATCTAAAATGTTAAGGTACAAATGCGTTTTAATGTGCTCTGTGTTTATAATGAATAATAAACGGTGGTAGTCTATTTTCTAGATTGTAAAAGACCTATCATATATTATCACTTGCAACAGATCTTTCGTTGCAAAATTTTTAAAATTTCAAATAATTAAAATTTAATGAGTAGTCTACAAATAATTAAATAACGGGAATCTCATTAACTAATAAAGTACCTAAACTTAATAATATGAAATAAAATGTTTAACGCATTCATTCTAATAAATATTAAAACTGATGATAGGTAATTAAAAATCACCAGGCAGTTTACAGAGAATAAAAATCCAAACATTGACCAATGAATGCAAACAGTAATCTATATCGTGTATTAATTG
>JAGSMT010001371.1:0-14879 GCA_029286875.1 Lamproptera curius | reverse complement strand
TTTGCAGTACTTGAAAATCCGTGAACTGCTACTGTATCTATGTAGGGAACACAATATAGTTACTATATATTTCGTTACTTCAAAATATTGAGGTACGAAAGTCGTCACAAATAATAAGTCTGTCTAAATATTATTAACTCCAATTTACTATTTGTTTTTATTCTATATTTATTCGAATATTATTAATTTTTCCACACAGCTTTGTTCCTTTATTGCTCTGTTGTTTGTTGTTGTTGAATTTACTTGTGATTTTTATAATTTATTTTACTTAAATCACATATTTGTATCTGTTGTGATTGTTTCAAATACCTTTTTATACTATTCACGTTTATGATGTTTACATTATGGAAGTCCATAAGGTGTCAGCAGAATACCATAACCATACCAGAATTTCATATTGACTGTCAAACACACTACCACCGGTTCGGAATAGGACGCCTCAGATCTGAGAAAAACCGCGAAAGAAAGTCAGCGGGCTATTTTTTATGTCATCTTTTGGAAATAACAATCAATTTGATAATTCGGCATTACATATTATGCAATTTTGAATTAAGACCTGGAGCGAGCATTCCATTACCAGGCTGTGTTATCATTTAAAAATTCATTAATATCGTAATAACCTTTAACACATAAACGTTCCTTAAGTACCTTTTTAAATTTATTAATAGTTAAATTCCGAACGTTTAATTTTTAATTAAATTATGTATCTATGCCATGTGCATCACAATGTCTTAGGAAAAATTATCTTTTTGCACAAACATTAAATTTTCAAATATGTATTGAGAACTAACGGTCATTATTTTTATTTCAGTGAACAACTTTCTTAATGATTCTTTGGGGCCCCAAATAATCATTAAGAAAGTTATAGACAGCACGAATTGCACGTTTTTGGAGGACAAAGATCGTCCAACCCGTTAAAGATAGACTTTAAGTATGTTTTACATAATTTTACTACTTGATATGGTCTACAATAAAGTCCGACAAAGGAAATGAACGTGGCAGAGCCCCGATACTATGACCAATAATGAGATAGACTTCATTATATCGGACAAAAGGCGCATATTCAGGGATGGCTCAGTGATCACAAGGTTCAAGACCGGAAGTGATCACCGACTTCTGAAAGGCACCCTGAATATAGTTTTGAAGCTTGAACGGTCCCGATTGATGAAGTCTACGTTCCGGCCTAATCTGCTCTAGCCTATCATTGATCCTGGCACATTTCAGATCAATCTGGAAAATCGATTTGCTGCCTTGGAAAATACAATCGACGTGGACGTTGACGAGGAACTCGATCGAGTGGTAGAAATTCTTCGGGACGAGGGTGCAAAACTCTGCGGTCAGCGACGTGCGGGCAAAAATTTAAACTTTCGGAGAAACACTAGATCTCGCATGGCAAAGCGACGAAATGATCCAACCATCACTTCGTTAGAACAGCGGGTTCTTAACGAGACCATCTCCGTTGGTAAGGCGCGTCACTACGTACCTCCGTCACTCAATACGCTCTAAATACAGAGAGCTATTGAGCAAAACCGGGTCCAAAGTCTTCGTACAACAGCTTGGAAGAAGCCATCTAACGAAGTGACCAAAGAGAACGGAGAAGTCGTCGCTTCTAGACCAGAGGTTCTCTCGGAGGTTGAAAGCTTTACAGCCAGTTATACGCATCGCATTCGGCACACCCGGAGCTGGATGAGAAGGATTCTCGAGCCACTCTTACCCGCCATGTGTCGGAGATTCTTCCAGAAATCGGTCTAGACAAAATCGACAGGGTTCTTGAGCAACTTCAAAATGGAGAAGCCCCGGAGGACGGAGTCACGACGGAGCTTCTGAAGGCCGTCGGTAAACCGGTGCTGAAGAGACCTCGTCGTCTATTTAACTCTGCCATTCTTCCAAGAGAACTCCTGAGGCATGGCATAGGGGTTTGGTCGTATTGTTTTTCAAAAAAGGTGATAAAACCCTTTTGAAGAACTATCGGCCAATATCGCTCCTGAGTCATGTCTATAAGTTGTTTTCGAGGGTCATCTCGAATCGTCTTGCACGAAAACTCGACGAAGCGCAGCCTCGAAAACAGGCCGGGTTTCGGAGGGGTTACAGCACCATAGACCACATCCATACAGTGAGGCAGGTTATACAGAAGACACTTGAGTATAACCAGCCCCTGTGCATGGCATTTGTGGACTATGAGAAGGCTTTTGACTCCATCGAGACCTGGTCTTTCCTCGAGTCCTTACAGCGGTGCCCAAATTGATTGGCGATATATCGCGATGCTCAGATGCCTGTGCAACGCCGCCACTATGTCTGTCGTAGTCCAAAGTGGGCAGACTGAGCCTATCCCCCTGCACCGCGGTGTGAGACAAGGAGACGTCATGTCTCCCAAATTGTTCTCCGCCGCGCTGGAGGACATGTTCAGGACGCAAGAAGTTCAACTGGGAAGGAGACGGCATAAATGTGAACGGCGAGTACATCTCACATCTGCGATTTGCGGACGATATCGTCATCATGGCTGAGACCGCAAAGGACATGTAGAAAATGGTCAAAGCCTGGCTGAATCTTCTGCACGCATCGGTCTCCGGATGAACTTGGTAAAACCAAGGTCATGTTTAACGAGCACGTTGATCCGGGACCGATCACACTTGACGGTACCTCCTCGAAGTGGTTTCGGAGTACGTTTACCAGGGCAAACGCTCCAACTAGGTAGAAACAACTTTGAGGGGAGGCCAACAGAAGGATTCGGCTGGCTGGCAGCTTTTCAAAGCTTCGTCGAGTTTTCGTCACCCATCCCACAGTGCCTCAAATCGAAAGTCTTTGATCAGTGCGTCCTACCTGTTTTGACCTACGGTGCCGAGACCTGGACACTTTCGGTTCGATTGGTCCACAATTTTAAGTCGCTCAGCGAGCTATGGAGAGGGCTATGCTTGGAGTATCTCTGAAGGACCGCATCAGAAATGACGTGATCCGTTAGAGAACCAAAATCACCGACATAGCCCACCGGATAAGTAGCTGAAGTGGCAGTGAAAACTGACGACCGCTGGAGTCGAAAAGTTCTGGAGTGGAGACCTGAGGCTCGGCAAACGTAGGACGCCCTGCGGCTGGATGGAGTGACGACATTCGCAAAGTGGCCGGTGGGTTGGATGAGACTAGCCGAAGATCGGAAGCGGTGGCGTGCATAAGGGAGGCCTATGTCTAGCAGTGGACTAACACAGGCTGATGATGATGATGATGAAAGTCCATATTCCAAACTCTTACGTTATTAGTTAAGCTAAGAATAGTACCACATAATACTCTACCTATCCGCTAATATATAGAACATATAATGTTATTAGTTGCTTAGCTCAAGGAGCTAACAATTATCGAAATTACTGAACTAAGAGTAACAATGAGGCTACATTTACTTTTTAAAAAAAGCTTTGCACCCAATGGAATAATGGATTGATTTTTCCGTAGTAGTGCCTTAAACATTTATACACTGTAGCAGAATTTCCAATACCACATATTGCTACAAGATTTCTCAGATATAAAAGTTTTAACTATCATAGAAGTGCTTAAATAATAGTAACGTTTTAATTGTGAACAAGTCATACGCACATTACGCACTGGATATTTGAGCTGAATGCTTGATAAAATACAAAATTTTAGAAATATGAAGATCTCTCTATGGTTATATGTAATCTAATACTTAGTATCAATAAACCTCTTAATACGAAAATATCATTTTCACTCACATACGCCATATAAGTAGCATATCGCCTTTGTGCGGTAAAAGAATGCCGTAATTCAGGGATAAATGATAAGCATTAGGTACATAAAGTTGTAACGAAATGCGGGTACCCTTTTTTAGTACCGCTATAAACAATAATTAGGGAATGAAGTGAAAACCGTAGGTCGACGACGTCAACGTATAAAGCAACTTAAAACTTTTTTACATAAACTAAAAGTATTTTTCGTTAAGCAGAAAAGTTAAATATAAAGTTAAATATAAAAAAGTAATCTCAAAAAATTAAGTTGTAATTAAACGTTTCGTCGCGCCCTCTTAGGAGCAATAAGTTTGCCTTTTATCTTTTATGTTGACAACTTAGTAAATTAACAATAAGATTAAATTGTTATAGAAATGTATTAAATCCATCCCTTGTAGGCGTTGACGATTATTAATAGGAGCCTAGTAATAGTAGAAATGATTATTAGGGCACAATTTTACGTAATCTAGAAAGTCATAACTTAAAAAATTTCTTAAATTGATTATTAATATTTTAAGATATTATTTTATTTATATAACAAATTGAAATTTTCTGTGTACGGATGTTTGTTACCTTAAATGCAAAAGCTACTAAATGAAATCTATTGAAATTTAAGGATAACATAGCTTATATATCCAAATAACATATACACTGCTATTTAAGAAATACAGTATGAATCGTAACAAATATGTCAAAAGTGTAATGTGTTCGTAATAAACTGCCATTTGAGAGCTGTTCCGGTATTTTAGTATACGCAAATAAATTATTTAACATTTATTAATACAATATAATTAATTATCATCACCACGTGGTAACCACGGGGCAAATCTAGTGATAAATAAATTAAGTTGAAGAAATTTTCGAAAGGGCCTTTGGCATAACTTTTATTTGGGAGGTATACAATGTAAAATCAATTAACAGCCACGTAAAACAGTTTATTTTATTATATCCAGAGTAGTTTGATCACACCATCAGGTGTGATCAAAGTACTTCTTAGATGAAAATCAAACATTCATGTAATAAAGAAAATTGATTACAATATTTTGATTTGAAGATTGTTAAGTCTCATACGCCCAGTGATTTAATATACTTACCCGCCTACAATATTAAGCATGTGTTATACATAAAACATTCCTCTTCAATCACTCTATCCCTTGAACAAATCCGTTAAGTAGTTTTAAAGATTTAACCATACACATGGATATAGGGACAGAGAAAGCGACTTTGTTTTATACTATGAAATGTTACAAACAACCTAAAGAAAGAAATGATTATACTTGCTCTCATTTATTATAGTTTAATTAATATTACAAATCTCTTACATAGAATTTAATGCCAATGATATCATTTAAATATCAAATATTAGTATTATTAGCATCAGCTGCCTTCAATAGCCCATAGCCTTTTTAATGAACGCCAAGACAGCCAATCCCTTGTTACTTGCTTTCAAATTAAAACGGGCACTGCACTAATTTATTTATTTACACATACTTAATATGCATTAAAAGATTTACCTACACATCTAGATGAAAATGTTTATAGAACACTAATTTTATATATGTCGGTAGCCAGTAAATGTCTGCTTTTATTATCTTTCTACCGATATTATGAATGCCAAAGTTTATATGGATAGATTTGTGTTACTCTTTCACTCGATCTCCTTCGTGTATTTTAATTAAACTTTACAATAGCAAAGCGTACATAACATAATAACTTGTAGGAACAACAATGTAAAATAATATATGCAGAAACAAATATATCATCGGTCAGCAATTTTGCCAAGAATCGAAAAAACTTTATGTTTAGTTTATTATATAATCTAATTATTTCTTTTAATATATAATCTGTCATGATTAAAGTACAGTGTGGTATTTTATTTATATATTTCCAGTTATATATTAATACCAAAAGTTACAATTTCTAAAACGCGTATATCTGCATCACCCCAAGGTTGACTGGCAGAAAATGCCATCAGCATTAAGCCTCTGTGCATGAAGTTTGAATAAATAAATATATTATTATCACAAATAACACGCGGATGAAACCGTGGGGCGAACCTAGTTACACATAAGTTACTATACCCAAAGGTATATAACAAAAAATATCAGTACGGCTATAAACAAATATTCTTTAGAAAACGTGTGAGCAAAAGGTACTACATACTACAAGCCGAACTACTTGCACTGATTAAATTGATTTGAAATTGTCTTAATTCTGTATTTGCTTATAATCACCTATAACAATATTGAACAATTTTAGTAATATTGTACAACATTGTTTAACAATTACTAGTCCGAATAAACTCTAACGCGTTAATTTGGAAATTAAAAAAAAGCAAAAATGAAATTAAAAAACGAAATTTCTAACCTTTTTTCCGCAATCAGCAGTATTCGTACTTTTTAACTTAGTTTCCTTTGTGTTCCTTTAAATTTAAATATCATTAGTTTTTTTGTATCACGTGGTTTCCACTTTTCTAACTTTTAACCTGTATTATTAACTTTTAAATTAATCACTGAATAAGTTGGCGAGTTCATTTAACTACAACTTGGAACGTCGACAAAACACCGGGGACCCGACTCGTTCGTAAGTCTACGCCAAATAAGTGACTAGAACGAATATAATGTTAAAACTGCGCATGCTTGCAGACTTGGCAACTTCGGATGTAAGTTCAAATTAAATATCCCTGTTGATTCAGGCGGTTACGCAATATTTATTTAATAAACCATTTTGAACTAACACAAAATTTTGCAGTACGTGAAAATCCGTGAACTGCTACTGTATCTATGTAGGGGAACACAATATAGTTACTATATATTTCGTTACTTCAAAATATTGAGGTACGAAAGTCGTCACAAATAATAAGTCTGTCTAAATATTATTAACTCCAATTTACAATTTGTTTTTTATTCTATATTTATTCGAATATTATTAATTTTTCCACACAGCTTTGTTCCTTTATTGCTCTGTTGTTTGTTGTTGTTGAATTTACTTGTGATTTTTATAATTGATTTTTACTTAAATCACATATTTGTATCTGTTGTGATTGTTTCAAATACCTTTTTTATACTATTCACGTTTATGATGTTTACATTATGGAAGTCCATAAGGTGTCAGCAGAATACCAGCGTTGGCTGTAGCCCACAATATGCTGAGCTGAAACCTCCTGCGTTCAGGATATTTATTTGTTTTGCTTTTTGTTTTTGTTATAATTTTTATCTAATTGTATTTGCGATGATTCTTATTTGTTTTATCTTTTTTATTGACTTTGTGATGTCTATCTGAGATGTTGGACTGATTAAATGAGTTTATTATTATTATTATTATTACAAATAATATAAAATAAAAAAGACGTTTATATAAAATAATATTTTTGACCGACTTTCTATTAGACAGGAATAAAACTTCAGACAGTTTTTGAAGTTATACTTCTTTAGGCGCGTTATGAAAAATGATGAGAGTGAAATTTTAAGATGCGTGACACAAAATTCACAGTTTATAATGAAAACGGTGAAAATATAATAAGGTCCATATAACATAGTGATAAGGTTGATTTTTGTGTAGTGATAATGGAGTTGTCGTTTTTTATTTGCGATAGTTGTTGCATAATGTGCTCTATGAGTTAGGACTAAGGTTCGTTTTTGTATATATATATATATATATATATATATATATATATATATATATATATATATATATATAATATATATATATATTATTAATAATATATTTTACATTATTTAAATTTATATTAAATATATTATTATATAAATATATTAATATTTGTAATGATGTTTATTCAACTTGATATAATGGTAATATTTTTATTCATTTAATATATCAACATTGTGATTTATCTATGTAATACGTTTTAGATAAGCGCCATCTAGTCACACATAATCAAAGCTTCTGATTTATAGTACCGCTGTACAAGTAAGCCAACATCTCTTAGGAATTCTACATTTGTAAGCAACAGATGGCGCTGAACTACCAGTTATATGATATATCAAAGTACGTCTTGTGAATCCATAAATTCTTAATCGAATTATTTATGATTAGTTCTTGTAAATCTATCATCTTTAATTGTCTTAATTTTTTTTTGATTGAAATTACTTACTATTTGTGAACATTAGTGAAAAAAATTGTGCTTATATACTTTTTCAAGTGCTCCAATATAATTGAGGTTAACTATCCGTATGTATTATTTATTGTATTGTAATTAATTATTAGGATGCAATTAAAAACTATTTTTTAATGATGCCAAAGAAGTATAACTTCTCACGCGCGTACATATTTTATTAATTCAACTAATTCAACGTGCAAAGCGTCCTGAGACATATACTAGCCAACCAGGCCTGGCATAACTCCTCCCTGCACCAGTTTTAAAATTTTCTTTAAAGTTTCTTCTTTTTATTAGACAATTTTAGAAAACAGCATTTATGTATACCATCCAATGAAAATGCTCAGATACATGTAACTGACGGCCCACTGTGATTATTTCATTAAAGTAATCTTAAATAATATGTGTATCTTCAAAGTTTTAAACAAAATTGAAATAAATCATCGATCAAATTTAAGTTAAATTCTAGTTTTACTCTAAAAAGGTTATGCTTTTACAATTAAATCGAAAGTGACATTTACTTTGGAACCTTTCGTTATACTTCATCTTTTGCATAGTCTACTACAACGGTTAATGTTTCTAGTTTTTTGCATAATTATATGCTGTAAGGTTTCGCAATCGTGGTTCGTGGTTTAATTGGTTAAGTACCAACATCACCACCTTGTGAACTAAACAAACTACACAAACATCAAAAAAGTAAGAAATTCATGATTAGTAAAGAAAGTAAATACTAGAAAATGTCAATATTTTAGGTTGCCGCTAAATCTATGAAATTTGGTACAAATATTCCTTTCGCCGAGTAGAACTCAACTTAGAACGGATTTATGAAATTCTACTTACAAGGGGTTTGCGGGGGTTTCTAGTATATCCTTTATCAAGCCATACTATATCAAACGTAAATATTACTGTTTGACCTTTATCTATAAGAAATATTTTTGCTTCATTGATAACGTTAAAATACGTATATGTTAAACTCGATTACGAACTAAACGTAATAAATTCTAATTTCGATATCTGAGTCTCGCATTGATGATTGATTATTGAAATTGAATCACATCGACACGTCATTAATTTTAATGGGACTCTACTTTTCATATGCATAGTTGAGTTATTTTTGGAATGCAAAGTGAATTAGTATTATGACTATCTGACCGTTAACATTTGCTGCATGGAAATAACAGCTCAATTAGCCTTTAATACAATATAAACAAGGGCAATACACTCAAACAACAAGTACAAGTAACAAGAGCCAAGATAAATATTAATGTTATTTGACAAATATGAGATAATAGGTGTAAGTGGGAGATGTGGACGGCTTTAGCTGCAACATTATTTTCCACTGTCATTAGTAGTTGTTAGTAATACGTAGTATTACATACTAGATATATTAGGTAAGAAAGCAGAAAGGAGCTTTATTACTGATATTGCAAATAATGAGTTGACCTTGTAATATATTTGATGTATTTTTTTTTTGAAAAAAGTTTTGTTTTTGACAGTGTGGAGACTATTGGATCCTCTTAGGATCTATAAACCTATTAGAACATATCGGATGTGGGCGGGCCCGTTGCCACAAGTGCGTCTCCGTTAAGGATAATTTAATAGCTAGAAGAGCTCCATCTTCACACTGCTACCACTTCTCACGGATAGTGTATTTAAGGTACGAAATTGGTTAAGGATTATTGCTGTATCACTTAAAATCACTTCGTAAATAAGCCATTGTTTGCCGTCAAATGTCAAGGATAAAAATTGATATTGTGGATTATCCTTGAGTGATCGACTTATACCTGTGTACAACATTGCAGGAAAAAAAATTGATTTATATCATGTGGTTGAGAAAACGTTTACAATGTAAGCTCAAAAATGTGTTTTTTACGACATTCATCATCAACATCAGCCTCAGTAAGTCTACTGCTGGACATAGGCCACCACTTCTCCATTAAGGGGTTTTATGGACCGTATCCCACCCCGCTGGATCAATGCGGGTTGGTAGGTGGACCGACTTTTTACATACCCATCCGGCGCATGTACCATCTTACTTTTCCGACAATTGGGTGATCAGTCCAAATTTCCCTAACCAACTAGGAAACAACAACGAAAATTTGTTAAGTCCCCGAAGGATTCAAACCCACGAGCTCCGGTTTCTAAAGCACACGCCCATACCACGAAGCTACGGAGGCAGTTAACGACATTAGTAACCTCTAAATATAATTTATTTTCTACAATAATAAAAAAACCTTTTTTTTACGACGTGACTGACATGTGGGGTCGGATGCCGACCGAAATTATTGCTATAGTCAATTCTGCAAACGGGTTAAACCAATTTAGCTCTCACAACACCTGAGGCAGACTCCGTGACAAACTGCTTCTGGCTCAAATGCAGAAAGCGGTGCTTTTGGAGACCGCTCGCTTTGTCCGCCGGTTTCTCTTCCCTTCAACCTAAACCTTGGCCGTTTGATCTCGTCTACCAAGTCCTCCTGCTTGGTTGTATTTATGTATTGTTATTATATATTTAACTTTATAATTTCTGTGTAATATTTTATTTGTAAGTGTCCATTTCATTTATAAGTGTTTAAGCCAAACTAGAAACTACTTTAAAAACTGCATAATAAACCTTTCTTTTGAAATAGTCTTTGGATTAAAATAGAAGCGCTAGCGTAGTTTTTAAGATAAAATACACCGTACAGACCGACAGTAAAGCAAGTTTATTTGATTTTACGCAGTGATAATAAATAACAAAAATAAATATTGAACGATATTAATAGTCATATTAACAATTTATTGTCATCAAGTCATCAAGTAAATAATTTAAAAGAAAGGGCCGAACCACGAATTTAGTCGTGAATGACAAGAGCCAACATCTCATATAGTCTCTTGATTATTGAGTAATAAAACTAGTAGTATACGACAAGTTAGTTCTCATTAAAAAGCCAAAAGGATATTATTTACAGCAAAACGATATTTCTAATCAATATCCGATATCGGTAAAGAGCCCTTCTTTATTGTATCCAACTCGCAAAGAAGGTTTTTTTTGACCGACTTCCCAATAATAGGAGGTACTCAATTCGAACTTAATAAAGCACATCTAAAAAGCATACCTTTTTAAATATGCTTTATTATCTTCATATGTATATAGGGACTATTTACAAATGATTTTCACACCCGTCAGAATGTTGAATTACCTTGAAATTTGACATTATTATTAAGTGCCGATAACAATTCAACATAAAATAATAAATAAAAAAATTAAAAATAACTAATACTTTAACAACTAAAAAAATATGATGTACTAGAGAATCCAACTTAAAAATAGTAAATAAATTTTAATAAAAATGAGATAATTAAAAAATAATTTAAATAATCCTTTGTTAAAAATAGTATGGGGTGCTTTTCAGGATATTATAAAAATAACATTCATATCTGGCCATAAAATATTTATATTTATGGATACCATGCACCCCATTCTTTTCACAATAAAAGTATTATTTCTACAGAATTTTCAATCCAAATTTATTTAATGTTTACTGTCTATTTTTAGTTAGATTATCGGAACAGCGTATATTTTTAGTATTTAAACATATATTTATTGTAAATATAGACTTAAATTATGTTTTCCGTTAGTGTATTCCTTGAATCGGTCTACAAAAGTTTGCAAACGCGTGAAAATTTTTAATGTCGTTGATAATAAAATTTTAACCCAAAATGAGATGGTTATTGTCTTTAGCTCTCTGCACGAAATGGCCTTGCTGATTCTGCCTTCTCATTTTAAATATCTTTTATCTTTTACAGGTAATGACACATTTAATGAAAATAACACGTTTTATGATAGTAGAATAAGGAATTTTTCAATGCCATAGCTTTTATTGTGAACTTACACCGAATTATCTTCTCCAAAATGCTTACTGAAAGCCATTCTTAAAACATAGAACGCTGTAGCAGAATTTATTGTAGGTCAATTTAAGAAGTATAATTACGTAGAATATCATCATCATCATCATCATTAGAGCCCTTCTCCGTCCACTCCTGGACATAGGCCTTTTCAATGAATGCCAAGACGGCCGATCCCCTGCTACTCGCCGCCATTTAACCGGCTACTGCGCGGAGATCGGCATCCCACCTGGTCGGGATCGACCAACGCTCCGTCTTCCCAAACGCGGCCTCCACTCCAGAACCTTATTGGCCCATCGGCCATCGGTTCTTCTTACAACATGGCCAGCCCACTGCCACTTCAACGAGCTAATCCTATGCACTATGTCGGTGACCTTAGTTCTTTGGTGGATACATTCATTGCGAATTTTATCCGACAAAGAAACTCCAAGCATGGTGCGCTCCATAGCCCGTTGAGCTACGGCAAAATTGTGGACCAGTCCAACAGTCAGTGGCCACGTTTCAGCCCGTGTGGTCATCACGGGGAGTACGCATTGGTCAAAGACTTTCGTCTTTAAATTCTGCGGTATCGGCGACGTGAGAATATGGTTCAGCTTCCTAAATGCTGCCTAGCCCAACTGAATCTTCCTATCGGCTTCCCTCACGAAGTTGTGTCTTTCAACTGCAATATGCCTCAAGGTAGACATATTCATCGACAACTTCGAGAGTAACACCGTCGACATTGACTGGCCTTGGGAGAACGTGTTCGTTGAACATGACTTTGTCTTGTCCAAGTTCATCCTGAGGCCAATGCGTCGGAGGATTCATTTAGACTGTGCAACATCTTCTGCAAGTCCTCCAAGGTCTCGGCCAATATAACGATATCGTCGGCAAAACGGAGGTGTGAAAGGTACGGCCGTTGATTCATATGCCACATCCAGTCCAGTCTAGGGTCTTGAAGACATCCTCAAAGCATTAGTGAACAGTTTCGGGAAAGAACATCCCTGTCGCACTCCTCGATGCATTTGGATTGGTCTCGTTTGACCCCCCGGAATCAGGACAGACATAGACGCGCCACTATAGAGACCTCTCAACACCTCGACGTATCGATAATCGACCCAACACCGTTGAAGGGCATCCAGAACAGCCCAGGTTTCTACAGAGTCAAAAGCTTTCTCATAGTCCACAAAGGCAAGGCAAAGTGGCTGATTGTACTCATAGGTCTTTTGTACAACTTGCCTTATGGTGAAGATGTGGTCTATGGTGCTAAATCCTCTGCGAAACCCAGCCTGCTCCGGTGGCTGGAATCCATCAAGCTTATTGGTGAGGCGATTCGTCACGACTCTCGAGAACAGCTTGTATATGTGACTTAAAAGCGAGATCGGTCGGTAATTTTTGAGGAGAGTATTGTCTCCCTTCTTGAAAAACAACACAACCTCGCTTTCAAGCCATGCCTTGGGGGAAATGCCTCTTTGAAGGACGGAATCGAATACCTTTTGAAACGCACTTAGAACAGGGTCCCCCCTGCCCGAAGTAGTTCGGTCGTGATTCCATCCTTCCCTGGAGCCTTCCCTCCCTTAAGCTGCCTAAGAGCCTAGACTAACCTCATCAAAACGACGTTAGGAAGCTCACCAGAATGATGTCGAGTCAGACTAGCTACGGGATCGTTAGATCCCAAGATTAAGTAATTTTCTAAAAATCGATATAATATTTACTATAAAGACATTTAAAATGAGACCAAATGACAGCATACCTTTTATTTAAAAAATTAAGAACTAAATCAGAGCTCTAGTAGCGGAGCAACGAGGTAACATATTCATATAAAAGCATAGCTACGAATGGAGGGACATCCTTCTTCTGGAAGTCGGTCAAAAAGAGGTCATTAGATAGTTTGATAAAACAGAATGCTTCAAATCTTATCAGATATTTAAAATGCGGTGTCAAGAAATCAAAGGGCAAATTCATGCAAAGAGCGTGTTTAAGAAAACTAAGAAAGAGGCAAATGAATGTGTGAAGACGATTGTATTATTTTTTATTGTCGCAATGTCATGTTCCTGTTAGTATTATATTTTTATTGTTAATCTTTATTTAAGCTGAGATTAACGTACTTCCATTTTAAGAATAATATGGGTACAATAAATTTAAACATAAGTTACTGTTATAAAATCATAAAGCGACGTGACGTGGAGGAGGTTACTTTATGATAACAAAATCGCCTCACTTATAGGTTATGCACCGTAAGAAAAACAAGTCCGCTCTTCTATAAAAATCTAGTTTACTCAGTTATACTGACAATAACGCTGTTATATTATACCATTATAATTTATCATAACATATAAAATTAATTGTTACCTAGCATTATTTGTTTCTAATAGTTTAGCATTTTTATATATTTTAATAAGTTTAGAATTTTACAACTTTACGTCGACAATAACAAAACTCTTGGGCTACGTTCCTTACATTATTGTTTACTTCAATAGCAACATTTTCTTGTGGAATATTGAAATTGCTTACGTGAATTTAAGTTGTTTATTCCATCTACCAAGCGTCTTTTGCCACAAATTACAGTTAGTTCAAGCTTAGACGTAATACAAATAAATTTATTGAGTTTAGACGTTGCTTTACTGTAGATTTTGTGGTCTTTAGTTTTTAGCTCAGTTGAAGACATTTTTTAAATGTGATTTATTTAAACAAAAAAGCGATATCTGCAATGGTAATCAAACACCTCTAAAGACTGTTAACTATCAATGTAGTTAAATTTTGTATGTGTTTAATTCAGAATTTATATTTCATTTTAAGTTCATTTAATGTATGTTTTAACCGCATACCAAAATAATGTAAAACTACAAGAGACTACTAAGTTTTAGTTCTTAATCAATTTTATTGCTCTGGTCACAAGTAAAGTAATAATATGTTTAGATACTGGCATCCGCAACCGAAACAATTAATTTATACTGTCTGTATTTATTACTGTATCAAATTTACAGACATTATCGCAATGATAAAGTCGCTACAAAAGAACTGTCAGCTCGCAATAACAAAATTAATAATTTTATGGCATGTTTCGGCACAAATTTCATCCGGTCATCGGAAACAATAAAAGATATTACTGTTTTACGGCAGTAAATTTAGTACATATATAGCTATATTAATTTATGAGCCTAAGG
>JAGSMT010001370.1:0-37276 GCA_029286875.1 Lamproptera curius | reverse complement strand
GGCTTCCTTCTTAAGGGGTTCCCTTGGTAGTTTGAGTCATCAGGGTAAAACGGTAAACAGCACTGTGGTTCCCGTTGCGGTTCAGGTTAAATTCCAGTAAATAATAAAACGGTTGTAAATTATTTCTCTAACGTCCAAAACTTGGTGGTAGCATCACAATTACGTTAATTTGGCTTTTTAAAATAACTTTGGGAATTTACACTTTGGTCCTGTACACTAGAAGGAATGGTTCTTTTCCAGTACAAAAAATAGTAAGTATGAAAATGAATAGATCTACGGCGACCATGTCTACTTGATACTAATAAAATAGAAATAAAGAACTTTTCCATTAAGAGTTCTAAAAAAATGGAGATGTAGGTATCATTAACTGCTGTAAAGAAGCTGACTTATTGGCAACATTCGCAAAACTTTTGTATTCCATCTAGTACTGGTACTTGAAATTAACAAGGGCACTCGACGTCTGTAATACTTCGGTTTCACGAAGGTCAACATTTCCTTTGGTTGTCAGCATTAACACTAAATTGAGGAAAAAAATGATGAAGGAATATTTGAAATATTTAAAATTACTTTCATTTAATTTGACGGTTAAAACAATTACGAGATATATCAAATATAAAACATAGTTAAACTAATATTTTCATGCCTATTATGCGAAAAGATCAAACCTTCTTGTTTCTTTCAAAATCAAAATACCTTCGCCTCAAAATTAACATATAAGATGTTTAATTTCCTGTTCACAATATCTCGTTTTATGTTACATAAGATTCAAGCTATGAAAGGTGGGTATTTCTTTTATTGATTTGAGTATCAATAAAAAAGGGCCAATTTATTACATCTTATATAAAAGTAATACATAGATATATTATTATATTATACAGAATTATACACATCTTAAGTTAAATTTCGTCTAGTTTGCATTATTAATACAAGTACTAAATCCCCAGTAAGCTTCTCGAGTTTATGCTAAATCGTTAAAGGGGCTCAGCTCCATACAAATAAACGTCCTCGGCGCGAAACTTCTTGATTTGTCCAGTTTCAACGATATAATAGCAAAGATGAATTTTTCAATTTAAATTTGTTTAACTTTCCCAATAATAACTTAAATCTTTCCATGACGGGAGTTAATAATATATAAAAATATTAATAGTAGGAAGCGATTATCTTATGTTATAAATATACAGTTATTACAGATATTATATTTTTGCACGTACTGTCCTTAGCAAGGGTAAGGAAAGTAATTATTAATCCATAGATGTCAAATGTATTTCATTCTGCTGGACTAGACTTCAAAATATTATAAATGATAATGTTATAGTTCCCAAAAAAAATTATTACTGAATATTTATAAATGAACGATATTTTTTTTGCGACAAATAAACATAAATGTAAGGCTCTTTAAAGAAATGTTTGTATCATAATGTAGAAAATCATTTTCTACAGTGTTCATTTAAAGCCAAAGTTATAAATTATTGAAATATCATGTTGATTTTAAATCAAGAATAATAAGTCAATTAAAAACTATAATAATTTCAAATGAATGTCATTTTCAAGCAAAGAGACGACGCAAATCATAATAAAAGCTAACGTTTTTACTTATTCATACCTGTATTATATGAAAGTTGTATACATGTATATGAAAATAAGATTTGAGAGATTTCTAGCTAAATCGCTTAAGTAAAATCGCAGTCAAAATAACAGCATCTACACAGAAAACAAATTGATAAAATGTTTTTGTCAATACTTAAATAGAGTAATCTCATTTAAAATGAATTAGGATTTTTCAGACAATAATAAATTAATTTTTCAAATTCAAATTCAAATTCAAATATCTTTTTATTCAATTAAATTAACCTCCTTTTGATTGTCAAGGACCCTTCACCGGTTCGGAATAGGACCTTCCGACCTGGAAGAACCGGCAGAAAAAAAACTCAAAATTTTATTTTAATCTTTTAAAAATAATCAAAATATATACATATAAATTTTTTTCTTATGAGCTAAATTTTATCAAACCGTATATTATCTTAAAAAAAGCCTGGGCGAGCATTCCATTACCAAGGCTGTGTTATCATTTATAAATTCATTTTATGTCATAAAACCTTTTAACAAAAACGTTTTTTTTTTTAATTTAAATTAAATTCTGAACGTTTACTGGGATTTTTGTTGTAAAAGCGTATACATTGTCCATAAAAGGTTTACTTATTCTTCGCAGTCTAGTTGCTGGAAGGAATTAAATTATATTTTTTCTAATTATTTATGTTTATGTGCATCTAATTTGAAAATCATTTCTATTTTTTTCCATAATTAGGTTTTTCAAAATTATTGAGAAAGTAACGGTTGGTATTTTAATCTTTGGAACCAATTTTCTCCAGGGTTCCTTGAAGGAGGTTATAAACCACTCCAAATAGCTCGTTTTGGAGGACAAAAGATCGTATTGGTTTCCCGCCACTTCCCCCACGGTGAATGCCATAAGACCCCACTGTGGAAATAACTAAAATATCTCAAGGCCCGTCTTCCACGTCAGTTGGTGTCTGATTTTCTTGACCGCTATACTGCAGGCTGGTTTATTCGACAGTCTTTAAATGAGGCCCCCACTGCAATCCTGGTATTGTTATTCCCAAACACCGGTTTGACCAAAACGTCTATCTCTTCCTCTTATAAACACTTCACATTTTCCCAGTTCTTGTTTGGGTCATAAATTTAATACATTTTGGCCTTCTTCTGGGTTCGGTAAAATTATTGACACCTAAACCAGTGCGCCACTCTAGAAAATTATTTTTACATCGTTTTTTGATGTGTGTCGTTTTAACTTTTAAAAAATTAAGGAAAGTATCATCAGCAAAATAATACTATCTCGTCGTTTTATTAATAACATATGGTAAAATCATTTATATAGATGAAAAAGAAAAGGCCCAAGAATGACCCTTTGGGACACCCATATTTACCAAAGCCCCTGGAGATCTTTTACCATTCCGTCAACCCTCTGGGTTCAATTGGCTCAAGTACGAAACAGAAGATTGAGGGGGCGTTTCTTACACCAAATAGGCAATTTTCCTGACCAAAGTTTCTGCTGTGCAATCAAAAAGCTTTTTTGAGATCGCAAAAAACCTGGGCATCCTGCGACGCTTTAAGCCTCAAGATTTTAATGGGCATAACGCCAAGCATAATGGTGGAGCGACCCTAGTGAAGCCGTCCTTTTGTTATTAATGGGACGTTAACTGTTAAAATGTTTCATTAATTGGTTTAATAATAGTTTTTTTTCAAATATTTTTTTAAAAAGTAGGCAAAATAGATATGGTCTAAAATTTGGGTCCATATTACCCCTATAAAAACGGTATAACTCTCGTGCTTCATTAGGTCGGAAACTCGCCTCTCTGGATCTTACATTAAATATTGTTTGCTAGATGAGGTGATATTTCAATAATCAAATTTATCACCTTAACAGAAGATTCCCCAAAAGGTCTTCGGTTTTTTAATATCTAAATTGTCTTACACCCTTTAATGTTTCTACATACATTAGTAAATTAAACATTTTTTACATTCCAATAACTTATTTTTTTAATAGTGATTCGGCAACTGTTGGGAAGACAAAAGTGACTTGGTCCAACCGGAATGTCCGAAAAAAATCTCTCAAAATAAGGTTTAACATCTATGTCAGCTTCAATTTATGGTTTCAACATTTAAAAGTTATTTTAAGAGCTTTCTGGAACCTTCCGGTTTCGCTATTAATAATTATTCCAAGTCATTTTCACTTTTTATCTGATGGTTTTAATTTTTAAAGTATAAACATTTTAGCCGGTCCAACTTTTTAAATATTTGGAATAGGCGCTTCATGTGCAACAAAGGTTTTTATGGTTATTTTCTTTGACTATAAATCATATAATCTCCCCTTCTTTTGGATTCCGACTGTTGCCCACTCACCTAAACACTGCCCAGAACCTTTAGGTTTCCGTTTTAGAAGTAAATATGGAATTGTTCTTTTTCTTATTAAAGTGAATAATGCCTAAAAAGGACATGTGGATTTTTCATCATAATGTAAAATAATTAACTTTTTGTAAAATATTCTTTGAACTTTAATACCTTTTTAACATAAGGAACAAACATTCTTGTTTCTTGGGAACTTTTGTTATATATCATTTTATCTATTTTAAAAGGGGCCTTAACAATGGTCAGAAGTTCATTTTAATAATTGACTTATTTAATGGTTGGAATTAGTATATATATTATCTATTCATGTTGCAGAAGTCTCAAAGTAATTCTTGTTGGTTCAATAAATAAATTTAAAAGGTTATATGAACAACAATGATCTGAATCTAAATTTGGTTGTTCCAATTATCTAATAAATTAATGGTAAAGTCCCCAAAATTATAATATCCTTTTAGATTCAGATAGTTTATCAATATTTCTTCTAGAACAACTTCAAAAAGGTTCATATAACATTTTGGGAGGGTCTTACCCATACAACAATAAGTCTCAAAAGCTCCTGCAAGGCTTCCAATAGTCCGTTCAACAGAGAGGCTCACAATATCTTTCGATTTTAAATTTTTAAAAGTAATATTAATAATAATTAAAACCACCGCGTATACTTTATCTCTACTAACAGGCTAGCAACCTTTTGCATCAAAGATTTAACATTAACTGATATTCTTGTAGCCAGTGTCAGTAATACATAATATATCAATTTTACAACTATTCAAGAAGAGTTCAATTTCAAGTTCTTTTTCTTTCCCTGAATATTTTTGATGTACCAGGTTCATACACTGTTTCTTTATTGAAAATTTATTTTTAATAAATTTATTGTTTGATAATAATAAGGTTTTTTAATATGCAAGAGATTTTTCTCCGTTTCTCAATATTTAATTTAAATTATTGCTTGGGCGGTTCCCAAATTAATTAGATGTCCCAATTTGTTCCTGTTCAATAAAGAAAGGAGGTCAAGTAAATAAACATTTGGCTGAATTATTTTTAATAATATAACACCCAAAGCTAATTTTTTCTAAAAAATTTGATTAATGCAACCTTACCATATTCAAATGAAAATTGTTACAATTTTATATTATTAATGTCAATAATATCAATTTTGTTATGATATTTAATTGGGTTAAATTTTTACAATTATTTTGTATAACATATACAAATAGTTTTTAACTTATATCTATGTTGGTTTTCTTTGGCCTCCTTAATGTGGAAAATGAACAAAATTACCTTTTTTACATCTAATTTATTAAGTCTTTCATGAAATTGTTGTAAGGTGTTGTCTTGTATTTCCCTACTTTCCCAATCAAGATAATCAAGATAATTTTGGGGCAATGGTTCAGTCAAATTTTTTTCATAATATTGTAAGTAGGTTTGCTCCTGGTACAATAATTGAATACTGATTCCCCATACATTATCTAGAATAATGAACCCATACTTCTTCCCAGTTCAAGCTGTATATTTTAATATAATTATGGGAAGAAATATGTTTTTCTTACTATTATCTGAAAGGCTCGTGACACCACCTCTGAGACGGTCTTGGGAATCAATTCCAGTTCTGAATAAACCAAATGCTTTGACAATTGCATCAGTTTCTGGTCAAGGAGTCCAAAAAGCGGTCCAAGTTTTTTTACATAAAATCTAATATTCATTCATAGCCAAAAATGTGTTCGAATTTTCTTTTTGAGATCCATTTTCTTTGTTAGGACATTTAAGGATTGCAATAGTGATGCAATCCAGCCTGCAAGTGAAACGACACTAGCCTCATGAGACAAATAGTTATCTTAAGCCTCATTGTAGCAATACATTTAATTTTGCCGGTTTATTCCTATCTTTACATTTTTAAACTTTTACAAATACTTCTACCATTTCCAATTTCTCTGTCTTCCTTATGTGTTTATTAATATTTTTAAATTTCTTTTGTTTATTTTTGCTTTGATTACTGGGACGGCTCCGATCATCACCAGTCAAAAATCTATTGGTTAATATTGTTACTTATTTTTATTTGGGATACCATATCTTTACTTCCTCAACTAATTCATATAAAAAGGGCTTTGGGTTTTGACTGGTCCTTGGTTCTGATTCTTAAGTTCCAAGTAATCTAATTGTTTTATGAACCTCCTTTTCAGACCTCCAGTTTTGGAAATTAGGGGGAAACTTTCCCTCATATTCACCCCTACACTGGTCAAACCCATCAACCTTCTTTTCAAATTATTATTTTTGTTCTTGTAAGTTTAAATAATTTAAATTTAAATGAAAATTCTTTTTTTAGTTTTGTTTTTTTTAATTAATTTTTAAAGTTTCATTTCGTTATCGTCCCTTTCCTCAGCAATTGCTCCCTGCATTTTGGCTCCCCAGGCCCAAGGTCAAAGGGTTGTTCCCTCGACCCTGACGGGCCTTGGGTGGCGGGTCATCATTTTTAAATAATTGATATGAAAATTATAAGATTAAATTATAATGTGAGCTCTTGACGGGGATGTGGGACAATAAACTTATTTTTAAACTAAAGTCATTATGCGCAGTGACAGCTAGACTTCTTAACCTTATAAACCGATAACGCTATAACCAAAGTGTACCAAATGTAGATAATATTATTTAATTCTTTTATGTTTCTAACAGGTAAAAAACAACCCAAATTTCCCTTTTTTTGTAAATATTATTATTTAATATTAAATTAATAGGGGTAAATAACTGTGAGGTCTTGGGTTGCCACACGATATCTTCCTTAACCGCCATCCTATTGGTCGTTATAATATAATTCTTAAAACCATAAATTCCTTTAAATCAATTGTTTTATTTTTTAACACAAAACTATATGACATAAAGGTATCTGTATGAATAATTATTGAAAATAATTAGATTTAGTAAAACCTCAATATACTACACTGTACTATAAACTCATTCTACTACAAACTGTAAAATATTACCATAAAAGAAATGCAATTGCCCTCTTGATCGCTTTATATATGTGACGATTATTTTGTAGACCAGAATATTTTGTCTCTAAATTATGTTAATTCCATGAATTGCAAAGGTCTTAGACTGGTTAAAGCATTAGGCTGTATTAATCCTTAATAATTTGGAAACATCGAAAATAACGTCTTTCCGCTTTACCAGATATTAAGCTCATTTTAATATTTCATCATAGAATATAAAAATTTTACCTTCCAATAAAATTTGTATTGTTTCCTTAGACCTCTGAAGTCCATTATGAGAGAGTGCTCGCATTTGACCGTCGTTTCCGCTAGATGTCGTTGATTTCCAGATGAAACCAAAGCGCGCCGGCTCACGAAAACCCGACCCCTTCGAAAAAGTTTCAAACCTCCGACAAGCCACCGTAGTTCCATTGTTGAGCTCATAAAGGTAATGATGGATGGGTATTATCCCCAGGTAGGAAATCATTTGGGTTGGACGTCTAAAACATAATACAAATTTTTTGGGTAAATTTCCTATTATTTCCGTTTGACGTCGAAGTCCATTAAAGAATTTGTTTGTTATTCTTTTGGGTTTTGGGAAGAAACCCAACAATGTGATAATTGTTAAAACTTAAATGATAATGAAACAATCTGAACATCACCAATATAATCAATTTAATTGGTAATAATAATTACTTTTTTATGATAGCTTTAATTTTTAAAAAATAATTTAATAACAAGACATCAGAATTATTTTAAAAACATTGGTAATTGTTACATTTCTGAAATATTTCCTAAAGGTAATTTCCGTTTTTTCCTTGACGGGTTTCATTTATGGGTAATTCTCTTCCAGTTTAATGAGACACAGCCGATCCAAACTTTCCGGGGAAACTATCCCTCCTCATAGTCTTTTTCATCCCCCCAATCATTTAGGCGACCCGCTTTTGTAAAGGGTTCTAGTTAAAATAAATAAATTTTTATCGAACCCTCGTAAGGTCACTAATTAAAGTAAAGCTTTCTTAATCAATAAACAGGGTCGATATTTTGTTCTAATGCTGATGACAGAATCCAGCTCGATTGTTGATATTTTTGGAATCCGTTTTGAATCAAACTTTTGGATGTTAATACAATAAGAATCAGTTTTGTCCGATAAGGTTCCTCCGGTCTTGAGCATAAAAGGAAGAACATTCATGGGCCTGACCTGAACTAAGGTAAATGCTGCCGTACGACGAGAAACGTCGGCCCTATTTTCCTGTGGTTTGGTTTCTCGTTAATTTAATGGTATTCTGGCATCCCAAGTTGGACTTTGGGCTGTTTGGTTTGGCATAGAGTGGCTTTTAAGCAAATCTTTAATAATTAGACTTGCGGGTCTTCTTTTTCAAATATAGTTTCCTAATCGGACCCTTATAACTTTGGTTGTCTAAAATTGTCCTGTAAGAATCTCTTACTCAAATGTAAAATGGGCCAAATAATCTAGCAATATCTGATGGTTCCGGTGCCCGGTTATCAAACCTTTATTTCCGACACCAATCCACCATTTACTCCATATGGCAAATATTGTTTTTAAAAGGTAGATTCTCCCAAAGGACATTAACAATCTTTTTTTGGGAAGGATCCCAGCTTTCAGTCAATAAATCCCACCCGAAATCAACCACACCTTTCGGTTGTATGGCTTTGACAGCGTCACTTCTAAGTTGGGTATTACTCAGGGGACTTGTTTTCCTCGATTCTTTAGGTCCGGGTGCCAAAACAGTTTTTGTCCTAAGCAGACTATTATGATAAACACCACCCAGGACGGCCTGTTGACGTATTGAGTAACAGAACTTTCCGGGGAGAAGGCGGTGGGGAAATATCCAGCGGATTATTTCCCAACCTTCCTCAAAGCCAAGCGTTCCGGAGTCAAAGTCTTGAGGGCATAATTTAAGGCGACCGGGGCATTTTTTCGAAGCAAACAGAATCTATAAAGGGTGTTCCCCAATGTCGAAAAAGGAAAATTTCTTTGGTGGTTTTTCCAGCAAAAGTGCCACTCCCTTTTCCTGCCCTCTCGACAGGCGATCTTTCTTCCGTGTTGTATAACAGGTGAAGTAGTGGTTTGAAGTCCAAGTTTTGTCGTCTACACCATTTTATAAACTTCGTGGTAATCCTTAAATTTCTTCGATTTGGTTCCGCCTTCTTTTTTTTATGTTACTATGACTGTCTTTTGTCGCTTTGTAACAAAACCTCCGGGCCCTATCTCTTCTTTTGAGGGATAAAGCAGCAATCACAGCAAAACTTCCCACCCTGTGTTGGGCATCTGTTATCAAGAAATTCTTGGTTTCTGTTTGGGATGAATTTCCGTTTTCTGGAGTATATCGTTTCCCCACCTGCAGTTCCTGGCGGTTTGCACGAGAAAGTGTTGAAGGCTTTCGATTGGTTGCGTAACAAGGTTGCCTTTGTAGCGTACGGTAATGCAATCTTTAATTGAAGGTTGCAAGTTGAGATACCCCTGGGAGGCGTTGGCCTGCCTGAAGAAACCATCGGCTTAAAGACGATCTATCAGACATTTGAATTTTGGTTATCTTGCCAAGGCAGGAACTTTTGTATTCAGCTTGTGTGTCCCAAAGAATCCCCAGGAATTCCATCGCCCTCGTCCAAGGAGTGATTACCGGACTTTTCCGGTTTCCCCCCAGATCTCTTATTAGATGAAGGGCTGTGGTTTTGTGGTCAATGAAATTCTCGAACGATGAACGATTAAGAAATCGTCGAGATATACCAAACCCGTGAACCCTGGACCAATTGTTCCTGCAATTCAATTGGTAACTGTCCCAAAATATTCTGGGAGCTGCTGCTAAACCAAAAACGGGTCATTTTGTCAACTTTCCCATATAACTGGGGGGGTAATGGGGCCTTATGTTTGGGCTTATCGATAAGATGTAAGCCTGGAAATGTCTTCCCATCCAATCTAAAGGGTTTGTAAAAACATTGGCATATGGCCGGTGACTGAAAAGCCGGAAATCCGTGGCGTCATGTATTGATTTTGCCGAGGTTGAAAATCCTCGCTGTTGGCCCTTTGCTCTTTTTTTAGAAACAAGGGATGAAAACCCGGGGTCCAGGGGCAAACTCCAAAACTTTCTTCATGATAAGAAATGCGTTTTTCTCGACATTAATGGTACTTACAGGGTTCGTGCTTTATCTTCATATCTGATGTTGGAAAAATCAGTGGCGGCCGTCCGGTCCGAACAATGAGGGTTCCCAAAATCATTTTAGAATTTGTTGGTGGAGTCAAACTTTTTCAAATTGTTTCCGAAAAGAGTTTGAACCACCCTCCCAAAATCTTATCGAGGTCATCTATTCTGCGGTTATTTTTTCTTTAGGGTTTCCTTAACCCCAACCCTCTTGGTCCTTTTCTTTAAAATATCTTCTGTTCCTTAGATTGTCCTATTTTCTCCTTTTGAAATGGTTTTTTATTGAACGAGTTGAAATTTTCTTGAATAGATGGCTCATGACATTTTTTTAATTTTTAGTCGGGACTGCATTTTTATTTAATTTTATCAATCCCCCCATTTTGTGAACATTTCCTTAATTTTCGGGATTGAACATTACTCCGAAGTAGGGGGTATTTTAAAAATCTTCTTGCGGTTATCTTAAGCCCTTTAATGAAGACCGACGACGAAGTTCTAAATTTTCTGCACCACCCATATAATTTGAACAATATCTTGGGATTTGTTTAGTAAATGGATCATTAAAGAAGCCTAAAGCCGATTATAAATGGTTTTCGGGTTACATCTGTGTTTGGCTTTGGAAACCAATCTATAAAAGATTATAAAGATTAATCTATAAAAGCAGTTTGACAGATTTTTGGGCCAAAATGCATTTGAAAGGGCCCGAAACTTCGTTCAATTTGGCTAAAGGCTTGAGGGTAAAGGTTCTAAAACCGTCTTAATTCCCACGTTAACCGGTTTAAAAGCTGGGAAGCCACATATTTCTTTAAAACATCCAGTAATGAACCGGCGTCCACCTCTGGAAGTCAAACCTTTATGGAAGGAATTTACCGCTCTAGATTGGCCCTATGAACCATCGGTTTCCTTGATTTGGTATTCAAATGGTGATATTTGTTCCCGGAATACCATCGGGGTAAACATAAAAACCATTCCTAAAATTATCCTCCGAAGCCGAAATAACCTTATTATTCCAACAAATTCCGTCTCACCAAACTCTCAAAGGCTTTTAAAATCTTCGTTTCCAAAATATTCCCCATCTGCGACGTTTGCTATCGTGAACTGTCGGAACACGACGTCAAGACGTTCCTTTCAAATCCGCTTTTAAAAAGCCGCCGCTCCTCCAATTGAACTCTTTCCCAAAGTGGTTTCATCCCTCGTTATTCTCCATATTTCAAAGTAGGAAGAATACTGAGTAAATTTATTAATATATATATATTTTCAAAGAAATTCGTAAGTTATTTCTGTTATCTAGCAGGTTTTAACAGTTCAAAAAACGACGCAACAATGTTCAGAATTACGGTGGCTTGTCGGAGATGTCTCTCTCATAATGGACTTCAGACGTCAAACGGAACACATAATATGTAATTTATATGACAATAATTGAATATTATAAACACGGTGTTTGAGTTCAGAAAATATTACGACGATGACGAGACGAGATGAGACGATTATTTTCAAATCTTTGTAATAAAAACAAACTAGGTGTTGTGTACATGAAGCCGCATGACTTCAGACAATTATAGATTGGTATGTATAATTTATTATTATATTTATAAGAAACTTGATAAATTTAACCTCTTATCCAAATTTAAAATACAGTTATAACACCTTATGCTGTGAAAAATTTATCAAAGACCACTGCATAGTTAATTACAAAATTAATAAATCGTTTATTTGTAAAAAGTTGTAATTATAACTTATTAATGGAACATCATGGGAAATCATTACTTTTAAAGAGAATAATGTAGATGGGTTGATAAATATCAGCAAGGGTATCACAGCTTATTAGATAAATGTAATAAATTTTTTTGATAAATAAAAATCATCAGACGAGTTTCTGCTAACGTCTTTTTACTTCAGTTTATTTTGTTAAAGTTCAACATATACCCTTAACTTTTAATTTTTCCTTTTTTACAAAGCCCCTTAAATTTTCTCCTGGTTTCAACTTTTAAAATATGAAAAATCCAAAAACGATAAAATCCACAGTTTAAAAAACAGAGCGAACTTTAATTAAGTGTTGAGAGCTGTCAGTGTGGAACAACAGGTTGTTCTATTCAAAGTAAGTGGTTTTAAATCCCAATTTAATGTTTTGAACATAAAAATGTTTTGCCTTAAAGTCAATGGGTTAATGGAATTGTTGACATAGAGGAATTTATGGCTTTTAAAATATCATCATATTTTACCTCTAAAATAAATCCGACATCTCCTGACAACCTCCTGACAACCTCCTGACTCCTGACGTTAGACAGGTACCTGAATCGAAGAATTGAAGAGTTCAAACCTGTCTTCGCACCAGATTGTTGTGGGATGTGTTAATGCAGTCTGTTTACCCCTTCTTCCAGGGGACCTTATCCCCATGTCAGATCTAATTGACCGCGCGTAATATATTTCCAAGGCCAGCAGTTTTGTTGGTTGCCTCCCTCAAGTTTTAGTATTCCCCTAATAATGGCGTTAAGTATTCCTTAAAAAAGAACTGCTTGAGGACAGGGGCTACTTCAAAGAGTTTTACCATATTTGTCGCGCTTTAGATAGATCAATATATACGAAACATTGTGTGCAACATCAAAACATTATAATTGAACATTGCCTTTCTGTACAATTTTTTTTAAATAAAACTATATACTTTCCGAGAGAACAGTGCAACGATTACTCTTGCGGTCAGTGTTAGTAATAGGTGCTTTTAAAAGCTCAATCTAATTGTATTCCGGATAAAGCGAAGAAAGCACAACATCACTTAAACATGTTAACTAAGTTTCATTTAAGTTGATGTCTTTAAGTTGTCCTTTAGGCTTGTTCCTAGTATTTTTTTAAAATTTTGGGAAATTGTAAATTTTATGTGCGATCCCAATAAAACCTATTTATACTTAAAATTGACAATTTAAGAATTTTATAATAAATTATGGAAAAATAAGCAATCAGTACAAGAACAATTAATTTATTTAAAGCGTCTACAGAGTTTTGGCGGTAGCTTAAACGTCTTAATTCTTTTGGACCGCTACGAAATAATTAAAAGCGCTCGCACACCGTCACAAAAAACTGACACTCTAAAGATAGCAATAGTCCAACTGACTGTTTCTATAAAATTTGTTTTTTTGTCCCAGTGTATCTTTCAAATAAAAGGGGTAAAAATACCCGCAAAATTAATTTAAATTGTCATAAACGTATTCCTTTGACAATGGTCATGGTATTCCGCTTATTGATTTCTGCCTGACTCGAGAAAAAGACGTGCATTTACAATTCTAATGTGTGTCACCCAACACCAACATGCAAATAGCGCTTGGTTACGATAACGACGCATTCGTTTTAAATTACGAATAAACGACAACTTATGTGTAATGAATGAGATGTTAATGTTAATATTGGTCGTTGTAAAATATAAGTGAGTTATTATCTACCTAAAATTACTTATTGAAACCTGATTGCTCAATTTTCATCTACAAACTATGGATATTTTTTAATTGCTTCAGCTATAGAGTTAAGTTACTCTTTATTTTATAATTTATTTAACGGAATAACTTTTACCGGTGGTAGGTCCCCTGTTTACAGGAGACCATCTGGTGGGTACCACCACGGTGCCTATTTCTGCCGCGAAGCAGTAGTGTGAAAACACTGCTGCGTTCCGTTTGAAGGCACCGTAGCCAGCGTATTTACTGGGTAAACAAGACTTATTACCTATGTCTCACGGTAGGCAGCGCGTCGGCGATACCACTGGTATTGTCAACGTCTATGGGTGTCGGTGACCACTTCCATCAGGTGGTCCGACTGCTCGTCTACCTGCATATGCCATAAAGAAAAAAAATAACATCGGTAAAAGTGTGAAAAAAGTTCAAAAGCTTTACCTAACGCATAGTTTATCGGACATAGTGAATAATCTTATTAAAATCCCATCCTGACCTTTTTAAATGATTTAAATAGAAACAATTCTATCATTCACAATTCTAATAAAGTTAACGTAGCGCACGCCACGGAAGCTCTTATAAATGCAGTGTGATCTTTTGAGCCAGAAATTACGAAATACTATTTTATCCTTTAAGTTTACTAATATAAAAATAGAAAATGTTCGACAAAAATTAAGTTTCAGAAAAAGTTTTCTTCAATGTCTCAACGCTTTTAAAAAAATGCTATAATAATATCTTTTATTTACGCGATTATCATACATTTAAAATCCACTTTTAGTCTGTCTGTAGTCATTAATCCTGAAAAGAATTCGAAACGCCGGCGAATAAATATATATAACTAGCGGTAAAGTTCCGTAAATTAGTCGATTTGATATGCTATAATAAATTAAAATAATTTTCAGATACATTTACGCGGTTTCATAAAATATGAAACTGTTAAATATATTGATAATGTATGTAATTTATATCAAAGCAGTAATAAGAAGAGACTAAACATTAAATAAATGCCAAATTTATTTAAAAAATGTGACGGCAACAGAATGAGCATTGAGCCTGTTATAAACTTTCGCATTTTCAAACAATATATATACTTATTTCGACATAGGCAATTTGTATCATGAAACCAAAATTAAAATTTAGTTATTAAAACAAAAAATTCTAAAAGAACACAGGAAAATTAAAGCTACTTTAATCAAACGCCCAACTTATTAGCGTTGGGGAGAACATGCAAATTTTTTCCTGGTTAGAGATTAAACAAGATTCATTTACATGGAAATGATATAAAACGGTCGCCGAGATTTTCTATGCTTCTAAATGACACTGAAATATTTGAGGTGTTAGTATGTGAAAATGTAAAAAGGTTTTTTATGTTGCGTTATTCTTGAAAAATATTATTTGGTGTGTACTTTAAAAATGTTTTAAAACTGAGTTACGAACGCAGTAAGTTTAAGTGACATGAATGCATCGTTGGAAACGCTAGATGACAGAAATAATTTGGTATTAAGATCGTATAAGAAAAAAAGTTCTACACTTATTGTAAGAAGTTAGATAAATTCACGCGTCAACCAGATCTGTCATAATCTTATTATATAATACCATGTTTTTCAAGTACATGGCTTATTATTATAATTATTTGTCAAAATTTTTGAAATAGGATTTATTTAAATTGAAAAGGTCGGACTCCGACGGAGCGTTTGATGGTTTATTCAATTTTATCGGGCCACACTTTTAAAAGTGACGTTAAAATTGGTCTCTATTGAAAATAAAATACTTTGTTGTTGCTTTGTGTTTTTGGAAATAGTAGACATGTATAATGTGTCGACTTCTACAGGCTTATGTTAACGTTTAGAAATATTAGTGTCATAATTTTAAATTAACTCTTAATTTGAGAGAGAGAACGTACAAATAGACTAACTTATAACAAATAAAGTAAAAAGTCTATTTGTGTTTCGATGTTCGTATAATGACTTGAAAATATATTATACTAGCGCGCTGCGCCCCGGTGGTGGCGAGGTGGCTGAGGTTTGTGATAATAATCATTAAACAGTAAATAGTAATAAGGCCAAAGCTTTTTGTGTAGAATGCACATCATGAATCACAATACATTTAGAATAAACTACACTATATATCTATATGTTATAGCTCATACCTTATTCTGACATATAAGCTGTATTATTGTTTAGTTCCATGAAAGTCCATTAAGTACTTTTTAAAATTAGTATAGTTATATAATATCAAAAGTAATCAAGCCGATGTATTCTCGGGACCGTGCAATTGCTATAAATGACCCAATTGGTCACTGCCAGTACCTTCATCGATTGCAGTAAGCGTTGTCATATCTCAGGAGCTTGCAGTGTTCGTTTTCGTTTGAAAAGACGATTTTATTAGTTTAAATTTTTTGAATATAATCGTATATCAAAATTAGTATTCATTGTTTTATTAATAACTTTCCTGAAACCTAATGAAGTATTCTGAGAATTGTTATTGGTAGATACATTAAAGCAGAGATAGAAATTATGTTATTTTATTTTTAGAATGCAGAATATGTATAAAAATTTTGTGAATATAATATACATACATACTCAGTGTCAATGTGTATTACATTGCAAAAAAAATATTGAATTAGTAAAAAAAGGAAAATGAACGACTAGGCTTCTGTTATAATTCTTTATAGTACAACATTAGAGGAACTACTTTAGTACCACCCTTCTGTTGGACATTCGATTAACTTCAGGAAATTGACTCTGTGACCGCAGAATTTATTTTAAAGTCATTATTGTTCTCGACCGACATTCCGAAGAAATACGAAGGAGGTTCTCAAATCGTAACAAATGTTTTTCTTTTCATATATGTCTCTCATGGCAGATAAAAATTTCTATGATTATTTTCGTCAAATAAGTGGTTATTAAAATTAAATTAAGCTTAGATATAGTTTTGTTGACACCAATTACTTCATATATCGATTGCAGTTTGGGTTGTGGAGGTCAGAAGTTGTAAAGACTTTTTATTCAGTGAAATCTGGATTACGTCACGTCAGAGCCTATCTATATAACACTCATATGGTCATAAATTAATTTACCTCAAACGTGATAAACAAAAAAAAATACTGGAACCAATGAATCAATCTGCTCTTGAGTGCCTTTAATTCCACAATTTTTTAGTGTTTTTGACACCACCTATTCTGATATAAAAATGAATATACGGAAAATTATTAATGCTTTTTGTATACGTCGAAAAAGTATAACATTACTTATAAAATCTTTTGGGCATTTGTCATATATTATTTATTTGCTGAATAATTGATTTATACGCATATGCATAATAATTTATAATAGTAAAAGAATTTACTTAAACTAGCAAGTTTTTTTAAGATTGCTAATAAATAGAAAGAAAGGGATGAACATAAAAATATAAAATATGAATTATTAATAATAACCGCTTTAAACCAGAATAAGAGATCTCCTTATCAGACAAAAGGGTTTTCATTTGATTTTGAGATAATTTTAATATTATAATTTTATTTTTTAACTCTATATTAATATTTTGAAGTGTTCCAGAATTTCCTGTTCATTTTTATTATTACGTGGGACACACGTGAATTCTGTGTAAAACTCGAACTGACTAACCAATTGTCCATCTTGGCACTTAAGTGCCACACAAGACTCATAAATAATATTCAAATTTTATGAGTACCTTCGTTATTTATCTCTTAAGTTATGTAGCTCCAAAAAATATTATTAATCATGTATGATAATTAATAATGTAGCTACGAAGACACCTATAATTTTTAAATATTTGATTGTCTGATGTTGGTAAAGTAACAAAAACATATTTTAAAAACAAATTTATTTCCATTTCATATTGTGCTATTGTTCGTCGGCTTTTTTGTTGAAATGAATACTTCATTATGATTTCAAGTTATTGCCTCGAGAGAAAAAGGTGACATAAGGACGTACTGGGAGGTCAAATAATTTTATTTTATTCTAGTATTTTCACCAAGTAATATTCTTCTCAGAATTTTATTATTGCTAACCGTAGACTATTTATTTACATTTTCGTCTAAAAAGTATTGTTACATGTTTATAAAAAGTAGAGCTAAAGGCTTTTTATAAATTTTTGCTCGTTTTATAAAAAACATTGTAATTGAATGAAAGTCATTGGGGATATACCATTGATCCGAGTCACCTTATCTTAGGTTAAGGTTCGTTGTCACCTAGTGTGGGTTATTTGCAATACTGATTTATGTTATGGTTCGTGCTAATTCGCATTCTCAGAGTCTAAAAATTCTAGTATAACTATAGTTTAAAGATGTTTAAAATGTAATTTTGTATGGAATAAATTGGCTTTAAATTAGTTTCGGCTTTTCTTAGTCGTAATTGGTTACTAAATACCTTATATATTACTTTTTTATTTGATGAAAAGTGATCACCAAAGCTCATTAACCTCGGCAAAACCTACGTACTGTCTACCGTGAGACATAGGATGGTACGTTTCGTTTACCCAGTAAATACGCTGCCTAAGGTTACCTTAAAACCGGAACACGTTAGTATGAAAATACTACAGCTTTCTGGCAGAAATGTGCATGTTTATTAAAAACACATATACTTATCAATATAAATTATGACTAAATTGTAGGTTTTCTTATTGTTATACATTAATGATTAATATACAACATACCGGTAACCATATACATTTCGTGGATAATTAACTACATACAAATAATGAGTTATTCATATATTCTATACGGAATAATATTGACGAATATGTATATTATATGTCATATGTATATTTACTTCTTGAATATATATGCATTTGTAGTATTTTATATATATGTATAATAAAATTATATATGTATAATAAAAGTTTTAACTTACGATATTAATATATTTGCACCTCCCCACTTCTGTCTCTGCATCACCCCAAGGTTAACTTGAAGAAAATGTCATTGGCATTAAGCCGCCTCTGTTCATTTCGTGCACAAAGATTAAATAGTAATAAATAAAAGCCTGCTAATTTTACTATTAATAAAAAAAACCTCCGTCATTTTTGGTTACGTAAAAAAAATACTTTAACTATATTCTAAAATTAATTTGTTACTTAAACAAATTTAAATTACTTTCATTGTATTCTTAATTAATTTGGACGTTTGTTTTCAGAGAAAGATAACTCTAGTTGGGTGAATATACGTTTAATGTTTTATCCAGTGAAACTTTCCCGAGTCATTGCACTAAAACTATGTTCTACAAACGGTTAAACTTACTTCAAGTCGGTATTGGTGCCGAATAGTTTCGGACCTATCGGAGGTCTTTTTTGCAATTGTCCAAGAATGGTGTGAGGCGACTATTAGATCACGCTAGCAAAAATTAGCTGAAATGGCTTCATTTTTATTTAATGCCTACCCTTCCCTAATGTCATTACTTTGTGTGATGCTGTAGTTAGCTAACGTATTTTCTAAGACCCTCATAACGATTTTAACTAAAAAATGAAGATCCTCATATATAAATGCGCAGATTGTCGATTAACCCGAAAATTCAATTTTCTGCTCCTAAATCACCACTTAATTCCAAAAATCCTCTTTTCTATAGTTTAGCAAAAAAATATTCGTTATTAACGTTTTTATGGATAACTACGACTTGATATAATTTTGTGCCTAACGTGACTAAATTGTCACCTTTATCTTTAAATAAAAGCATTCTAAGCGTTTTTCTGTCAAAGAACATTCATTAAATATAGATTATGGGACAAAACGTTTATGCTCTTTGAGAGATCAAAGTCGACATATACTCATTATTTTTACGCGAAGGTCGGACAGCTTTCACACTTTCTGACAAGTTCCAAGATATATTTATATGACATACCCTACAAAATAATATAATATCAATAATTTTATTATATTAATTCGAAGGTATTACTATAATATTAATATAACAGAATATGATAAAACATAGTAAGTATAAATTTAATAGATCGTTTTTCTAGCCATTTTTCATATTCATCATGAGGTCAGCTTCTAATTCATCAAAATTTACCTTAAAATAAAGATTTTATGCGTCGCGATTGGCACATCACCTCCACAAGCCAAAGCAATAGATGTTAGAAAACTTAAAGGCACTGAAATTCTATAACAATGCCAAAAATGCCAATAATGGCTTTGACAATCGGGGCCAACTTGAGTGATCTCTCGTTGTCCAAACCAGCAATAAAATAACGATAAAACAAAGTTACTCCACTGGGTTGGAACTCACGACCTCCAGTAAAATGAGCTCAAGCCTAACGATTAGGCCGCGGTAAATATAGTATAAACATTATGACTTGTAAAATACGCGTATTGTAATCAAAACACTGTTTACCATATATATATATTCTTATCTCATCATCATCATCATCAGCCTGTGTCAGTCCACTGCTGGACATAGGCATCGCCTAATGCCCGCGACCGCTTCCGATCTTCGGTTATTCTCATCCAGCCTACGCCGGCCACTTTGAGAATGTCGTCACTCCATCTTGCCGCAGGGCGTCCTATACTCTGGCAGCTAGGTGGCGCTCGAAAAATTCGAGGCCATACGGGGCACCCGTGTGGGCCGACACCCTCCAAAAGGAGAGTACTTCGGTACTGAGAAGAACCCAGAGGGTGTTGGCAATCCGGGCCGTACGGGGCTACAGGACCATCTCCGGCGAGGCGGCCTGACTGTTGGCTGGCTTCTTGCCCTGAGACCTGGATGCAGAAATCCTCGCGTCACTCTATTTCTGGCGCGACGAGTCTAGGTCTCGGGCTTGCAAGTCAGCCCTAGAAGAAATAAGGGGGCGCAGAGACAAACTGCGCTACCTTGCTATACAGGAATGGGAGCTGCGGCTGGAGCACCCCAGCGCCGGCCGATAAACAGTAGAGGCCATACACCCCAATTAAAGTGGTGGCTTGAAGAGGACACGGCTCCCTCACATTCCGCGCGACGGAGGTTAATTGAGAATTTTCAACGAAAACGCTGCCTAAGCCCTATGAGATATATTAATCAGCAAAAAAAAAATTAAAAAAATACTTACACAATCTTGGCTGTTTAATAAAACAACCTAAGTAAGCTAAATTATATTCTAATGTTTTTTAACTTGCTTTTTTCCACTTTCTTTCAGCTACTGCTACGTGATTTATGGCGATCAGTTAATTTCTAAACCTAAATTTACACCATTGAAAAAAAACTGTATAAAGATTGTTACAATATACTTTACAATTAACATAGTTTGCTATTTAAGTGATTTTAAGTTTAACCTCTGTATTTTTATGTTACCTATCCTGTTAATCAACTAACTAACAAACTCTGAGCTGCTTACGTTGCTTGTTCAAAAAGCACGAGGTAAATTATGAATACGCTTCAAAATCTTAAAACTTATGCGCTTACCTCGAGCATAAATTTAAATATTTAAATTTTTCTACACCACCCAAAGGTTGGCTGGAGAGAATGCCTTCGGCATTAAGTCCACCTTTGTACCCATTTCTAATTTTGTGTTTGCACTAAAGTTTAAATAAATAAATAAATAAGTTTTAAATAAAGTTAGACGTGGTCTATACATTGTCTAAGTTGTACATTTTTTAAATGTATCCGTTTTCTCAAACACCAATCGTTATGGAAATAATTTTTATTCCATTTTACTATAGTATAGTCAAATTAGAAGACAATAAACTCTAATGTTAAATACTAATTACGCTGGATGTGGTCGTGTTTAATTTATACGCGATGTTTAACCTATAACAGTGCCTTTGTGCACATACATTCTTTTTTACACCGGCTAAATTGTGAATGTTCTGAATAATTGATGATAATTAAAAAAGAAACGAAAACAACAGTTTTTATATTGTTTTTAGGGTTCTGAATGTATATGCAATGCATAAATGAACCGGTCTGAGTCACCGTCCCTCTTGAATTGTTTTTTAAACAATAGTCTGAATTACGCAACATCATTTTTAGTTACTGTTTTTAATCAATAACCAGGTAGTCCACATATGGAAATTTTAATTTATTTTCTGATTAATGTTTCAAAGGATGACTTTGACCTAATAGTATTTCATAGTTTATCATATCATTTTTCAATAGTTTGCAGCAAATTTGCATAATATAATTGTAACGTTACGAAGGCTATATATACGAAGAAGATATTGCGTAACTTTTTCCTTCTATAAATGTTATTTACCATAATGATGTTTCAGTAAAAACTGCAAAAAAATTGTGTTTATTATTACGACTTTTAAGTAGAATTTCTTGTCAAAACTATTTAATTTTTTTTATGAAAACTTCAATTTATGATTTAACTTCATAATAAAATCGGAAAAAAATAGATAAAACGCAGTAAGGTTATTAAGAAATGCATCGTAATATATAAAATGTAATTTTAACATCCTATAATTTTGTACTTCTTAATTTATTTTAACCACCAGGTCATTAGCCGATGTTAGGGAAGTAGGTTAGGAAAATTAAAATATAATCAAAACCTGTCAAGTCCATGACAACGGTAAATTATAATCAGATATAACAAAGTACACCGAAATTTTTCAGCCCTTACTACGCTAATCATTTTTGACATAACTCATGCATGTTTTCCATACTTTATAAAATGCTGGTTTTGATGTACTTGTAAAGATTAAGTAACATAATGAAAACCTCTTGCATTTATGCGAGTACAAAAAATTTTAAATCTACTTTTTGCGGATTCATGTCGTTAATTTCATTAACATTATTTCTGACGTTCGGATTCTTTTAGCATCCATATATCTTAGTCTGCCGCATGGGCAGACTAAGATAGTACATATGTATATAATATATTTGGATAAAAAATAAGGGGTTTTATTAAAAAATTAATGCCTGTATTTTCCTGCATTCGACAGAGCGATATAACAGGTTTAAGCTATATATAACACATTGGAAAATAGTATGATGTGAGCAGTAAAGCACTTCTGTAAAGAAATAAATCCACCGTTCGCAGTATGTACCCGTTTCCAGTAAATTGAATATCAAAAATCCATGCATTTCAAAGTAGTACTGATGTTATTATAAAAAGTCTTTGTTACCTGCACAGGCTTTTTTATTTGCAAGGCAACATATAATGAATTATTAACAAGTATTTGTTAAAGTTAAAATTCGAATTTATTACCTCCGTAGTCTAGTGGTAAGGGCGTGTAGTTTAGACACCGGAGGTCGTGGGTTCGAATCCTGCGGACTCAACTTTCATTATTTTAATTTTCATTATTGTTTCCTAGTTTATTAGGGTGATTTGGGCCGATCACCCAATTGTCTGAAATGGAAGATGATCCATGCGTCGGATGGGCATGAAAAGTCAGTCCACTCACCAAACCATGTTCTGAAAATATTTCTTAAAGTTATTCATAGATGGATTTATGACAAATGTGAACTTGCTTGCTTGTGCAGAGATGCTGGGATGTAAACCAAGATGTTTGTGTATGTTCATTGATTACGAGAAGACATTTGACAAGTTATACACAATAAATTAATCAAGCATACTGCAGACAATGGGTTGGATTCTAAGGATATTAGATTTATTCAAAATTTATTTTGGAATCAAAGGGCTCGCTGTTCGCGTTGAAGGAAACTCACTGACGAGATATCTATCTCGAGAGACGTTCGGCAAGGTTGCATTTTGTCACCACTCTTGTTCAATATTTACTCGGAAACCATTTTTGAAGAAGCACGAAGCGATCTAGAAGTCGCAATAAACGTAAATGGACGAGCAATCAACAACATCCGATATGCAGATGATACGATACTTATAGCACCAAGTCCGGAAGATTAACAATTATCAATATTTGGGCTTAATATCAACATTAAAAAGACATATATGGTTGTATCGAAATTCCCACCACCGACTATTAACTTATTTTGTAACCATCGTTCACTTGAAAGAGTACAAAGATACATATATTTATGATGTTCTGTTGATGATCAAGCTGATCATCGATTGGAAATTCGATGTAGAATTGAACAGGCGCGAAGTGCTTCCAACAAAATGAGAAAACTTATATGCGATAGAAACCTAAACATTAAAATTCGGACCCGCCTTGCGCGATGCTACATCTTCTCCATCATTCTGCATGGTGTTGAAGCTTTGACATTAACAGACGCCATGTGCAAAAAGGTCAAAGCTTTTGAAATGTGCATCTACAGGAGGATGCTTAAAATATCTTGGAGGGACAAAGTGCTCAATGAAGTAGTTTTGGAACGAATGGGAAAGAACTAGAAGTGTAAAAAACAATTAAAAGGAGAAAGTTAGAGTATCTTGGTCATATGATGCGAGGCCAAAAATACGAACTATTATAGTTAATTTTACAGGGAAAGATACAAGGAAAAAATCTTAGCTTAAAAATCTGCCAATGGTACAACACGAGCACACGTTCTTTATTTAGTGCAGCAGTGCAAAGGTTCATATAGCCATGATGGTTGCCAACCTTCGATAGGAGACGGCACTCGAAGAAGAAGAAAGGTTGTAAATTATAAACCACATTTAAATCCACATAGTGTTTATTTAAGTTAAGGCACACAAGGCAAGACAATATTTGAAATGCACATACATAGCGGAAGCGTAAGCAACGATATTTTTAAAAGATTTGGCGCAGCCTCAAATTGTCACGTGTCTGAGTCGACTGACCAGCGTTCCAAACCGAGGCGGCCCAAACGCGCCCAAATGAGCCCGAGCACGACACAGCAAACATTTCATAACTTGTAACTAACAAATATTATTGCCACAAGACATATCGTTTTTTTTAAAATTTGTCATTATTACTGTCTCTTTATTACACTATTGACTGTTTTCGAACTGGTAACGATATAAAACCGCAATTATATTTCGATCTGCGCTCTTTAACAAACTACGATAAAATTAACTAAAAACCCATAAATAATCGACCTCAAGAAAAAACTTTGAAATATATTATCTTTGGTAATCCTTAAGAAAATTTTAAAATTTACTCATAAAAATATCTAATTGAATAATTTTAAATGAACTTTTCGTTGGTGGGGCAGGAGAGAAGGAATTTAGGTTGAAACCTAGCCAAATTCAGCACCAAACTAATTTAAATAAAAAACTACTTTAAAGCCGGATTTATTAAGCCTTATATAAACAAGGTTTTACCCAAAAATTATAAGCGTTAAATCAGATCATTTTGCCACAGTCGCAATCACGTAATTAACCCCCAAAAAAATTTTATTGGTTTACATTGTTTAATTGGAATCAAAGATAATTTGAATCAGCCGGATTAAGTTATTTTTAGTTGTAACCCAAACACTATAGAGCAACAAGAGAAAAATGAAAAAAAGTCCATGATTGTAAAAAATTGATATCAAGGAAATTTATATCTATTGTTTTTAAAAAATTTTCCCCAAAAATTTGAAAAATTAAAATTTCTTATGCTCCTAAACAGCAAAATTATTTAAAAAAAAAAAGGCCTTTTTTACAAAAAACAACTTATTAGGCAAATTTAATAATTAATTCATGACGATACGGACAATATTATTATGGTTCTATCAATTAACGTTTATCCAGGCAATAGTTAAATGTTTGGTTAGAAAAGTTTAGTACGATAAATCAAAACATTGACGACTATGCAATTCAATTAACCCTGATAAATTGCTAGTATAACGAACTAGATTAACATTTCAAATTGATAAAGGTTCTATTCTAAAACCTTAAACCAAACACAGGCAATACATTTTGTAGCTTAATCTGATTAAAATGTTATTATGTTTGTCTGTAATAAGGTTATAATAAAAATAAAATGACTTTATTGCAGATACTTTTATTATTTGGCATATGTAGTGAATAACTAAACCATATTCTTTTATATCGTTAATTAAAGTTGTAATATTCACATAGAATAAGATCAATTATTAATTAGATTATTATAATTATATTTGCAACTTTAATATTTATTATCTACTTATAACAATGCTTAGCTTCTAAGGTTCATCGCAAAGACATATATACCATAGCAGGAACGTTTGGCATAATAGAACTTTGTTTTGTTTTTAAATAAGTAAAAATTTTGGTACTTTTTACCCATTCTTAACCAAAAATACATTGCAATTTAATCACTGAAAATGATAAAACACCAAAATAGCCTGCTATTGGTATGTTTATGTTATGATGAAACCAAATTAAAGTTTAGCATAAATAAACATAAACCAATTTCAACATTGGCCAAATTTGAAAACTAAATAAAATTTATAATCTTTACCTTACAGATCTAGAATTATGTCTTAGTGATAAACTTAAAAATTATAAGTTAGTTATTTTAAAAAACTAAATATATACTTAAAATTTCATGTCAGCCACGTCAACATTTTAAAAATACTATTCCATTATTACGTTTAAATCCGAAGAATAAACGTCTGCCTCAGTAAGCTAATAAAACGAAATGAAGCCAATTCTGTATTTTGTTTCCATCAGATGTTTTAAACCTGATTTTATACTGCTAGATTAATTTTCTACTCGTTATTTTATTCAACATGTCCTTTAAATAAATAAAACTTTTCTCTGTTTGATAGGTATTTCGTAGTTTGCATTTTAAAATAAAATATTTCATAAATAAAGGTGAAAAATAATGTGACTTTTTATTATAAATTTATTTGTACTTGTAATTTTAGTAATTAAATAGAAATTCTAATTTAAAACACCTTTAAATTAGAATTTTAGATTAAATATATCAAAACTCGATATCGTCCTCACCAAGAGGTTATTTTCCGTTCACATGACACTGTGTTGACCACCATTTCAGGGCATTCTGTCGCAAGCACATCTTCCCAGCACTTTGAAAAGGTTAGTAAATGACTAGAGCTCTAAGACCACTTAATTTTACCTCAAAGCCCATCCCGCTCATGCAGGTCGTGAATTTCTTTCTTTCATTTGTCTTTATTATCGTTATTTTAGTAACTTACCCTTTTACTTATCATATGGTCCATCATGGAGTCCATCCATTGCCTTTTAGGGTCAACTGTAGTCTAAGCTAAAAACAAATCCTTAAATGGTCTAAATCGAGCGGAGGTCTCGGCCAACCTTGACATTCCTCAATTCAGCGTCCTAAAGGGAAACGACAAAGTGATACTAACCAAGGCCCTTGATTAGACATGAATTGATCCTTGATGATAATGAATTTATCAAAACTACGTAAATTAAGAATAAATTAATACGCTAGACACACTTCTAAGTCTTCCAGTAAAAAATATAAATTAATGATAAATAGATCTATTGATATGTTTATTGATACAACAAAGAAGAAATAAACCTGTTTAAGAGTTCAAAGATAGGAAAGGTAGGTACAAATTCTGTAAAGAAGCTGACTTATTGGCAACATTCACAAAACTCTTGTATTCCGTCTACTACTGGTATTTGAAATTAACAAGCGCACTCGACGTCTATAGGACTTCGGTTTCATTAAGGTCAACATTTCTTTTGGTTGACAGCCTTAACACTAAGTAAGAAAAAATAATATTTAATTTTTAAATATATTATAAATTGCACTGACATAATTCGACAAAAAACAATTGCGGGGTATATTAAATATAAAATATAGTTAAACAAATTTTTTCAGGCTTATTTTGCGAGAGTTAACATCATTCTTCTAGTTTATTTTGCAAGATCAATTCTTCACGATTTAGAGTAGAACTAATGTTAGCTTAGAGTTCATTTAACTTGTTTCTTTAAAACTTTTAACGATAAATGGTCTGCAGGGCTCATTTAAGTTTTGGCATTATCCCTAAAATAAGCTTTAAATAAAATTATAACACTTGGATAACTTAATAAATTATTAGGCTTTCTCCTTATTTCCCTTAATGTGATATTCCTCTTTTTGTATTTTTTAGGACCTGAAAATTAAGTCAATTTGAAAACTCAACTTCAAATTCTTTAATATTACGAAAACGAACGTTCCAGAAACAAATTTTAGGATCTCATATTTTAGGTTATTAGTTAATATATGTTGTACATAGCAACATGTATTAACTAATACTTCTTGTAGTTTATTATGCAAAATAAATTCAGTTCTTTATAAATGTCTTATGTTCAAGGTGCGAGAAATTAGATGATCTGTATGATTGCTGTTTGATGATGCAAAATTTGATTAGGTGATTTTTTTCTATGAATTGTTAGACATGAAATATTGATATTTCAAAATTTACATTTCATTAAAACCAGAATTTTCAACCTGACTTTCAAGAAAAAAGAAATATTATTACAACATACTATAGAAAATTGGTTTTGTCAGTGAATAGTAAAATTCTTAACTTTATTTTTTAAAAAAACTTAATGGTTTTAAACTTTTAACTGCCGGAATTATGGATATATAAGCTGTTGTGTTTAATATTATAATTATAGTAACAATCATTCGTCAGCTTTTTTATTTAAAATTTGTATTCTAAAAATTACTGCATAAAAAATAATCTCGAACCGTTACAACGAATAAATTAAAAAATGCAAATGACTAAAATTTTGATTAAATAAATTATCTTTAAAAGATATCAGAGATGTATTAATATAGAAGCGAAACATAGTTGCTTGTAAAAGTTGCTGTCCTATGGAGTAATAGGTATTAACGGATCGAAAAAAATTTTTATAATAAAATATCTTCTCCTTAAATTATTCAATAATAACATCAATCCACAAATGCATTTGATATCAAATTTAATATAAAAATTATGTATTGTTACGGAGCAAAAAATGCGTTCGGTATTAAACGTTTTAATAGTAATAAGTTTAAAATGAAAATATTTTCTATTTTTTATTCTAATAAACAATCACAAATGAATTATACTAATAAAACATGAATTATTTTGCACCTATACATATTGTACGGAAAATTTTTAAAATGCAAGACTAGAAAATACCTATCAAAACCGAGAAAGTTTTATTTATTTAAAAGTGACATTTAAATTAAATAACAGAGTGGAAATATTCAAGCATGTATCCATATATTATTATTTTATATTATTACCAGAGTTTAAAAATCTGATGGAAACAAAATACAGAATTTATTCAACTTGTTTCTTTTTTAGCTTATGGCGGACGTTTATTTTTCGGATCTAAACGTAACAATGGAATAGTATTTTTTAAAATGTTAACGTGGCTGGACAGAAATTTTGTATATGAAATTTAGTTTATTTTTTAAAATAACTAAAATAATGTTTTATAGTTTTATCACTAAAACATAATCACATCAGTAAGTTGTAAAGATTTTAAAATTCTTATTTAGTTTTCATAATCTGCCTTGTGTTGGAAATTGGTTTATGTTTATTTATGCTAAAACTTCTAATTTGGTTTCACTTCAACACATAAACATCACGCCAACAGCAGGCTATTTTGATGTTTTTATCATTTTCAGTGATTAAATTGCAATATTTTTAAAGTTTAATAATGGTAAGTACCAAAATTTTACTTATTTAAAACCATACAAAGTTTATTATGCTAACATGGTTTCTGCTATGTATATATCTTCAGATGAACTTAAGAAGTTAAGCATTGTTATAAGTAGATAATAAATATTAAAGTTCAAATATAATTATATTAATATAATTATTACTGTTGATCTTATTCTAATGTACGAGTATTACTGACTTTAATTAACGATATAAAAAGAATATGTTTATTATTCACTATACTATGCCAAATAATAAAGTACCTGCAATAAAATCATTTGTATTTTATTTATAAGCTTATTACAAAGCAAACTATAACCCAACATTTTACAATCATCATGGATTAAAGCTACAAAATAGTATTGCCTGCATAGCTTTTAAGAGTTTAACGGTTTTTAGAATAGAACCTTCTATTAATTTGTAAATAATGTTTAATCTAGTCAATTTACTAGCAAATTTATCAGGATAATGTGTTATTGTTTAGTATTGACGTCGTCAATGTTCTTAAACGATTAATCAGTACCTTAAGCTTTTACTAAACTAAACACTAAAATGTGCCTGTGTACTTAGGAGGTAATTATGTAGTAATAAAATAAATTATGTATCCGTGTACATTCTTAGATATATAATTTATTAAATTGTGACCTAATAACGAATGATTTAGTAATTTTGTCATTATTCAAAAAGGCCTTTTTAATGTTTAATTTAAATTATAGTTGCTGTTCTAGGAGCATAAGAATAATTTTTTAATGTGTCACAATATTTTGACGGGTAATATATTTATTAAAACAATAGATTTACACTAACCATTGTATATCTAAGTATTTTTTACTTTATATCAGTGGACTTTTTCTTATATTTTTCTCTTGCTTGATATAACTCTATAGTAGATTTAGTTTACACACCTAAAAAGACCACTATAACTCCCGGCTGAATGTCAAACTGTCTTTGATTCCTTGATTTAAACTAATGATCAAAGGCAATAAAATTAATATAGATTATTGGTTAACCTTACGTGATGCCGACTAGTGGGCATAAATGATACTTAGATTTAACGTCGTTATAATTCTTTGGTGTAAAGTATTGTTTATTTAAGGCAATTACATAAATAAATCTACGGCTTTGTCTCATAAGTCAGTTTTATATATATCATAATTTAGCGTCATTTGTGAATTTAGCTGTAATACTCCGTGGTCTATGTGTTGTCAACCCGTAAATTACACAAAACTGTCGATGGACTTGACTGGATTCGATTAGCGTTAAATTTTCCTGGCTTAACTACTTTCCATTATAACAATGTAGACGTGAGCTATAAATAAACTAAACTGCGTTTAGTTAAATTTTAGACAACAATACTTCACTAGTTTTTATTTTTTTTTTCGTTTCATAAAGAAAAAACATGAAATACTGTATCACAAGTGGTACTTAATGATTTACTACTTTCTTCTAGTATCGATCTCACCTAATGTTACTTAATTATAAATATTTCAGATAAAATTAACAATTTGAACTGTTTTACTGTTTAAATTTGTATATATGCAATATTTAAATTTTTAGTAAAATTTTTCTATATATCAAAGGAACCGTTCATCCCGACAACAAAGGAAAAAGAAAGATGAAGAAAAGTTTATATTAATTTCCTGTTTGTAACGTCGTTTCTGAGCTTTTGTCACATATGAAGCCGGGGAGGTAAAAGTAATAAGGTTTCGCTCATGACGAAGGTACTTACGGTGGTGCATTTAGCTGTGAAAATCTCGTAACTTATTACTTGACACGTTATTAAATGACGTTATGAAATGGAGATGCACGGTCAACTAAAATAAATGTATTAGTTTATACGGATTATGGAAATGTTGCGAATCGTTCATGATTTTTCACTTGTTGAATTAAATAATACAGAAAATGAATTGTTGTGTATTTTTACTACTAAACTATTAACAAAAACTAAATAATTTAACTGCAACTGTCGAAATATCGGAGTAGTTCCAGCTTTACAAGTGTTAAAATTCGAAGAAGAAAGGGCTCACTCATAAAAAAATGTAAGATAGCCATGTTGTTAAATTCTTGATAGGTCATCTTTTTCCAAAAAAAAATAGTGAAAAATCCATATTTCTTTCTTACTGTCGTTCTCATCATAACAAATTATATAAATTAAATTTCATTCGTTAAACTGAAATAGTTTAGGACACTTCTAAATAGAGGTTTATTATTGAAAATTGCTTTTCAAAAGATTTCTTAAATCACAGTTGTTAAAAGGATTCAAATTTGATTCAGGATACTTTTATTTAAGATATGCAAATTTCGTCCCCAAGCCTAATTTGTCCCCTTAAATATCTAATTTTTAAAAACCCCATCTATTATCAGTTATCCGAATCGAAAGCTAGTTACATCAGTCAACTAGTGTGTAGAATTGAGTGCTTCCATGTTTTTGAGCGGGCAGAAATTGAAAATCATAAAAAAAAAGTCAAGGTGAGTTTTCAATTGAAATTTTCTCGGATTTCAAAAATATTGATATTCTGACTTGATCATTTTTATCAAACTCACTGTTAATACCGCAGATGTCAACCGATTAACAAAATTTCGGTTAGACAAATCGAAATTCCTGATATCGTCCCCTTACGTGAACCTATACGTCCCGAGATTGGTATTAGGGTCTCGTAAGAAACAACATGATATCATTTCATTTCATAACTTGGAATGTCTCATCTGTTTCCTTTCAAGACATATACTCTTAGGAAAGCGATGGTAGTCACGCCCACAAAATAAAGGAAGCAAAAAGAAGCAGACAGAGAAGAATAAAAGAGAAGGGAAATTATTAAAAGAAACCAAAAGAAAACAAAAAAATCACTGAAAGTAAAAAATAAGCAGGACAGTCTCTGACGTAGAATCACCTGATGAAGATGACCCAGTTTTATGCCATGAAGAAGAACTTAGCGAGAATGATGACGCTGAATGCCCAGTTTGTCATAATACCTATTCTCAAGACAAAAGGGGAGAAAAATGGATAAGATGCATTCAATGTTATCAATGGATGCACGAACATTGCGTGGAAATCCAGGACCAAAATTTGTCTGCACTATTTGTTTGGAGAATTAGAAGTGTCTACTTGTACTTTACCATTGATTAAAATAATTAAGAAAACACTGATTAGATATTATTAGAAAGTTTAATTTTATATAACAAAAAAGGAGTAAGTAAAACTCCAGTCAATTATTGTGATCTCAATATCGTTCCCGGGACGTAATTAGGAACCCAAATATTTATTTTCATAATTTGAGTAATTTTGTTAAAGCTGTTTCATAATTTTTTTTAACAATGTTTACTCTTTATTGATTATTTTATGCAAAAAGGAATATTGAACCAAACGTTTGACGTTTCGATTATTACTGTGCTATTTTTTATTTTTTTAGAGTTGTTTTACAAAAAAGGGACGATATTTGGCGACTCTACCTTACCATTTATAAAAACTCATCTTCAAAACCGGTTGTAATAAAATCCTGTGACCAAACTATTAAGGAACTAGCATTGTCCCTAGGCTTCACATGCGTGGTGATGGCAATTTAGAATACTCATTATAGTACAATATATTTTTTTAGGCCCAAATGTAGGTTTATCTGTAGCATACCGGCGGCATGATAATTGCAGGTTTTTTTACAAATATAACACGTTTTAGAATATTTAAAATATTTGACATATGTCTAGGATGGAAAGTGGTCACCGACGCCCATAGACATTGGCACGGTATCACCAACGCGGTCACCCAGCCACCACCCAGTAAATACCATTCGGTGCCTTCAAACCGGAACGCGTAGTATTTTCACACTACTGTTTGTGGGTATATATAAATAGGTACCGGTGGTCACCCCTACGGTCCCCAAAGGGACCTACCACGAAAAATATATAAGTAGGAAGTAGGATAGTACACTTTAAAATATTAGTAAAATATTATCGGTTTTTGTTTGCATTTATACTGAAAGACTTTAAATCGAGACAGCTACCTATAAATAAATGGCTGTAAAGTTTATTAATTAAACGACGCTGCCTTTGACCCAATTATTTTTATGCCCTTGTTGTTTATTGCTTGAATAAAATTCAGTTTATTTTTTGTTGAAAAAGATGTTTAAGTCTGAAAATTTTTCGCTCTACACATGACAATTCTAATAAAACAATATAAATCTTCCTTAATTCAAAGAAAAACACCTTTTATTAAGTAAAGTAGAATTTTGTCGATCATTAGCCGTATAAAATTTAATCCCAACAAGAACTGGATTATAAAGTACTTACGTTAATGGGTGTTTGTATTTTTTATATATTTTTAAATTCCATAAGTTCAAGCCGTTTTCGTGTACATAACCAAAACAAACTTTAGAACAATTGTATCGCAATCAAAATGAAAAACCATTAAAATAAAGAAGAACCTTTGCTTTATACCAATTCTTCGAACCGGAATGGACATTGATAAATGAATCAATCAGTCAAATGACACAAAGGTTGATCTTTTAATAGATATTTCTTTGATATATACATAATGCTTTCAGGAAATATTTTTGTCACTTTAATTTATTTCAATATCTTTGACAAAAATATTTGAATTAAAATAAAAGCATAGGCTAAATGAAAAAAAAAATTTATAAAATTATTTTGAATTTGTAATATAATAGCACAATGTTTCAATTTTTTATGAATGGAAGAGGAATACAGTTTTATTGACAACGCTTTTGGCAATTTTCTTAATGATATAAAAATTTTTCAACACAAAAAATTATCAATAGAAGGTGAATGTTTTAAAGTATAAATAAACGTTACATGTTTTTTTTTAAATATATAAGATATTTATTTAATTCGTTCGTATCCTCAAATCGATATCACCCTGTCGATATTTTCAATTACCCTTATTAAGAATATGTGTTTAACAATAAAGTTGCCTGTCGTATCCGAGTAGACAAATGTGAAAGAATTGAAGGGTTGTGGAGATTTTTTTACTTTTTTCGTCAGTCTTAAACCCACCCACGTGTATGAGGAGAATTCGGCGATATAACGACAAATTTTAATAAGTCAATTTGGTTGAACTTTTGACAAGTTTATGCTTTAGTTCAACCGAAATATTTATGTTATTAATCGTATAGTTAATGAGAACCGAAAAAGCAAAAGTTTGAGAAAAATATTTTAATATATGGTGTTATATTTATTCTGCTTTTTGATCTATTATTGTGAGTAAAATTCAGTGTTTACACATAATTATTTTGATAACCTTTTCATACTCCTTAAATTCGACCTATGATGTTTATGTTAAGAACATTGTGAGAGAATTCATAATGGCGAATACGTGTAATGCTTTTGTTTTACTATTAAAATGGAGTAATTATAAATGTTAAATTAACCTACATAATCGTTTGTCGTTAGGGAGGTTTTAAGCTCCAAAGTATGGCTTATGTCCAGCATTGGACTACTACAAGGCTGATGATGATTTAAAATTGTTTGGGGAAGAGAAGGTTTAAAAGGAAATAAATGTAAAAATTATCGGAGTTTAATAAAATTATTTATATATTTCTACCTACATATTGGTTCCCAAGCGGTGAAAAATTTTAAATTGAAATACATATATATTATTGATATTTAGTTTATTCCTTTTAGTTTTAGATATTAGAACTGATAAAATAAAACAAACATTTATATAGAAAAAGTGATTTGAATAAAGAAGAGATTATTTAGCATCAATACCTAGCACATCGTACGTTGGTGTTGACTGTAAAAATATAAAAGGCGGCGATAATATGTACTTCAATATTGTACATTTCATTATCTTTTTCAATGTCTGTACTATTGGGGACATACAGGACGTCCCACGGTTCTTTTGCCACGTAAACTTATTTTGCTGGCTCTCCGAAAAATAGCAGAGTTCTGCAGAAACTGCCAAAGTGAAATAAACCTAAAAAATAAACCTTACCGTGGTAGGTACCCTTACAACCGGTGGTCCCTGTTTACAGGAGACCGTCTGGGACCATGCGGTGCCTATTTCGCCGGAAGAAGGAGGTGAAACACTACCGTGTTCCGGTTGAAGGGCACCGTAGCCAGCGTATTACTGGGTAAACAGACTTACACCCTATGTCTCACGGGCAGCGCTGGCGATACCACTGGTAGCTAATGTCTATGGGCCGGTGATCACTTCCCATCAGTGGCCCGGCTGCTCGTCGCCTGCGTGAAAAAAAAAAAAAAAAGAAAAGTTAATTCACTAAGGGTCATTTTGACATTGAAAATATGACTCAGGTTTGCCTAGCCGAGCAAAACGAGTACTGACAAGTTTATTTCCTGAAGAATAAAGGTGAATTAATGGCTACGTAAAGTAAAATAATGTTTAGATTAAAAATTTAAGTCATAATTAAAATACCACTGTACTACAGTTTCGTTTTAATGTAAAACATTATTAAAGAGTGAGGGTGTTGATCGAATTACAATTTAGCGCCAAGAATAAAGGCTTTTATAATTCTGCGATATTAATAACGTTATGCCTCCATAGACTAGTGGTAGTCTATGGATTCTCAAATTTAGTGGATAATGCAACAATGCTAAAACTTTTTATCATTGTTTTGTTGTTGGTTAGGGTAAGTTGATTAACTGGTTGTATTTTCAAATTTATGAAAGTATCATTTTTGCATTTAACCAGTTGGTTGCCCAATGTTTCTTTGGTTGTTTTATGTTATGTCGTCTATCGTTCAAAGCGTAATCTTTGTTCAGTACCTGCTACGTAAATAGGTCAAAAATACGTAAATTTTAAGATAAGAAGCTGTTATAAAATCGTAGCATACAAAAATCGTATATTTAATAAAAATATTTTTCCTCAATAAGAATAACACCTGTGAATTCCTGCAATATTTGTTTCTAAATTTTATTTCATGTAATAAAAGAGTATTTAATATATTCTTTCATCATATGCTATTATTAAGTTGCAAACTAAAAACAAAATCTTAAAAGGGAAATATAACAGCCTTTGTGCACATCAAAATAGTGGTCTACTTACGGGATCATCAGATATACACGAATTTATAAAAATCACACTTGGCGTTAAACATGTAAAGATAATGGGTCAATTAGAAAGTTGTATTGAAGCTGTTGAATTTTTATTCCACTCTGCAATTACGAGGAAACCATTAAACACTTTTTTATTGCAATTCAAAGTTAATTAGTTAAGGTTATAAATCCAAGTCCTCGGTAGCTTAGTGGTAAGGGCGTGTACTTTAAGCGGAGTCGGGGTTTGAACTGGGACTAACTGATTTTTTTAAAAGTCGGTCCCGCGCTTATTCCTCTCGTGGTTTCGTATCCGTCCATCGGACTTGAGAGTATAAAGGAAGATGGAATGCGCCTGTGTTTGCGCGTACATTTGTGCACTATTATATTTCCTGCGTAGTTGGCTGATCTCTAATATAGATAATCCACCGCAGTCGTAATCGACTGAAGAACATTATTTAATAAGCCCAAGTCAGTTATTGAAATCCCATTTGCAATGTTGATGAGGAATGACACACATATGAATTGTAAATGTGATCACTTGTTTTGTTATTGCAAACAGTTTCTATTGTTGATCACGTTCAACATTTATTTTGATAGAATAGAAACAGTTTATATTTTAATAATGTCATAAAATATCAACAAAGTACCTCACAATTTTTATAAAGTTTAATAATTACAAACCCTTCAATATTCAACAAACGTATTTACTATCGGTATTTTTTTAATACATATATTTAAGTTTATTTCGCTTTCGCATAGACAGAATATAAATTTTAAATGTTGTTTTTTTTGTCAAAAACCTTTACAAATGAAACTTCTTCCATTACTATACTGTAGAGTTGAGTTCGATTATGGCCATGAATGGCCTCGCCATCAACTCGGACCGCAAGTGTAATCGTTTGGACTCGCTTGGAAAATGCATACTTCATTTTGGATAATGGCTACAAACGAGAGGCAATGTTAAATTTAGAATTAACAATGCAAATGCAAGTCTAAAATGACCACGGTTGCTGCTTTGCATGTCACCTAAAATGATAATGATTGGTAGAATTTAAAAAAAACGGCATAAGCTTCAACGCAGGTTAAATTTAAAAAAGCTATAATTTTACCAGTTAAAAAAAAATAAACGATACACATAAAATGTTATATTTTAACAACACAAGAAAAATTTTACCAAAAAGGGACTTTATAACTTTACCAAAAGTAAAACAACGGACCACAAAGAAACACCGCGGTCCCACTGTATTTACAAATTAAATATCTTTTAAAGTTTTTGTTGAACCAAAAAAAGGTAGTTTTTCACATAATAAACAAATTTTAAAAAGTATTTTTTTAAAAACACCATTTATTTCAGGTTCGGACCCAGTCATCCTTTA
>JAGSMT010001369.1:0-13490 GCA_029286875.1 Lamproptera curius | reverse complement strand
AACTTGTAGAACTGGGTATATTATTAATTCAAATTATTTGTTTTGGATTTGGATTATTTCTATTATTAAAATATTCCGATACAATAGCTCATTAAGCACATCCCAGGATTTAATGATTCATTATCGCAGATATTGTCTTTTAGGCACCTTTTCTTAATTAAGATTCTTTTAGTTTCAAAAAACTTATTTAAATATAACAATTGGTTGACCGTTAAAAGAACTGGGAATTATTAACTTCAAATGCCCATTTGTTTTTGATCATTTTTTCATTGTTAAAACATATCCCTTGGGAACAAGACATTAATGCCAATCCTAGGATTTTAATGATTATTAAACCGTATATTGTTTCTTGTTCGTGACTTTTTTTTTAATAAAGTTTCGTTTCGGTTTTTATAAACGGCTTATATGCCCATATAACAAAGGCTTACCTTAAAACTTGTAGAACTGCATATTATTAACTTCAACATGCCTATTTGTTTTTATCATGATATTTTTATAGTTAAAATATATCCCCTGATACAAGAGCAATTAATGCACATCCTAGGATTTTAATATTGATTAAACCGGTATTTGTTTATTGTTCGCAATTTTTTAATAAAGTTTGTTTTTGTTTTAATAAAAGGTTTTTTGGCTAAATAAATGGTTCACCGGTAAATACTTGTAGAATGTAAATTATAAATTTCAAATGCCTATTTTTTTGATCAGATTAATTTCTTTTTAAAATATCCCCGACAAAAAGACATTAATGCATATCCAGGGAAAACTGCATTATGCATATTGTCTTCAGAAGTGCACACTTTTTTAATTAAGATTCGTTTTAGTGTTTCAATAAAACGGCTTATTTAAGCCCTATAACTATAAGGTTTGGACCCAATACTTGTCGAACTGCGGAATTATTAACTTCAACATGCTTATTTGTTTTTGACAGACAACAACATCAGTGGTCGAGCCCGGATCGACCGGACAAGTCTGCCTGATCCCCTGCTACCTGCGCCGTCCGCTTGGCCCACCCGTGGCCACGCCCCTCCCGACGCCTCAGGGCAGAAGAGAGAAGACGCTGAGTCGCCTAGTCATCGTGTCACCATGCAACAGTGCAGTGTTAGTGTGTGTGCCGGTATTTAGTGTCGACGCGTTGCGGCGCGCCGCGCAGATAGCGTGTAGCCGTCCGGTCGGGTGAGTCGTCCGATTTTGCCTATTTATTCAATTTTCCTACAGCTTCCAGACACTTTCTGTTGAGATGTAGGGAACCTTTTATGTTAGTTTACTTTGCCAATTAAACTCATCTGCCAGTTCAACGCGAACGTGTAAATTTACAATCAACACGCACACCACCCACGTGGTATTTATTTTCTCATTTAATTCTAGTTGCTGCACTTAGGCAGCAACTTAGGTATTCATCTAGCCCTAAGCGCAGTTTCCTTTAACGTTAGGTTTACACCTCCTGCCACTGGGGCGGGGAGGGTGGCACAACCCCGGCCTCACCCGGGGTGCTTGCAGCGTTATCAACGTAAATTTAGGTAGATTTGGCAAAATTGCCTAACGATGTGTATTTGATGAAGGAAGCCCCGAGGGCATAGGCCTCAACATTAAGGAATTAGAAGACAAGACCCAGAAGTTATAAGAGAGCCATCCGTGGACATCGGACCAACGCAACAAATCAACGTCATCGAAGCCTCAAAAGGGCAAAAATCGCGCGCCCAGCTAGGCGTCAGAAAAGTCGCGAAACTCATCGTCAGAATCCACGATCCACATCCGACCTGAAATGGAGGTCGAGGTCGAGGCAGACTCGGATGCCAGGAACCCGAGGAGCAGGACGCAGGAGGCTTCCTACCAATACAATCGCGCAAAGAAGCGCAAGAATAGATCGTCGCGGCGTCGTCGCCGACCCAGACCCACCTGTCAAGGCGCTGAAACGTCGGCCGGCCGAGCTATCGGCCCGAGGCCAGTAGAATCAACCCCGCCGCCTCACGGCAACCACCATCCGCTGCCTTCACAGGCCGCATCACGGCCAATCAACATGGCCGCTTCCCCAGCAACCCACCCCCTGCCTCACAGCAAGTACCGGTCTCACTTAGAGACAAAAGCCACCGCCATTTACATTAGGTCAAAGGAGAAGTGGCGAACTACGGTCTGTTTATCCAACCGTGTTGTCACGGCCAATGATTCCCAGTGGATCAAGATTCAGGTTAGAGACGGTGCAAGCGCACCGCGATGTCACCAAAATCTGCCGAAAGGTATTATTATCATACATTCGCGCTCCTGAAGAGGCGTCCTTCGACAGTGGTCAGCCTGCCGAAAGAACTACCAACGCAAGAAATCTTCGACTTCACGTCGGAGAATATCCCAATCTATTCTGCCCAAAGGCTGTTCCATCCGCGGACAAAAAGGCCTTATAATGTCGTCCTTCTGACGCTCGAACGCTCTGTAGAGGGCAAAAATTTACGATCTTAACATTTGCGACATTAGTCGCATCTCTTTAACGCCGCATTCAACGGCCTCCCAGGGCAGTGTCATAACTGCCAATTATTCGACACATGGCCCGCAATTGTCACGCACGACCCTGTTGCGTAAAGTGCCCGGAGACCATGGCACCCAGACGTCCTCGACCTCGGGACCGCGAAGTGTTAGCAACATACGAACCGCCGGATGCGTCAACGCAAAGTCCTGGCCAACGGCTAACTACCTAGGGGTGCCCTATGCCCAAACGAGACCACCTCCACGTCCACCATCCCAGGCGCCCACCTGTACCATCCTCACCTTCCCCCGCCCTCCGGCCTGCCCGGCGTGGCAAACCCAGGCCCGCGTGCCCCCTGCCAGCGTGGCAACAACCGACCCCGCAACCGCGCCGAGCGCCCGCGAGCGCCGCACCGCGCGCCGCACCTACAGCGCCGAAGGCCCCCAGGCTTAGCCATAGCAATGGTAGCTCTGGGACTAACAACCGATGTGTTAGTTACGGTAGACTTCGCAGAAGTCGATAGGCTCACCGCCGAGTTAGATGCCACCTGGCAAATTCACCGCTCGTTAGCTGTAACCGCAAGACAGAAACCTAATCGAACATTCGTGGAACTAAATGGCTAGCACACCCAAACTTTTAGAAACAACGTCCGCCGCGTAAAGCCACGCGCATTTAATTTAGCCTTTAACGCAAACGGTCCGTGAACAAACGACCGAAGTCACGATTCTGAAAACGACAGACATTCTATTGGTGAGACATTCCTAAAGCCCGAAGAGGAGATCCGAAGATTGCTAATTTTAATATCATAAGAAATGACAGGACCGGCGCTCACACGGCGGCACCTTCCATTTATTATAAAAGTCACGCACTGCGTAGAATTCAACGCCGTCGAATCTAGAGCCTGCAGGATTTCAATAGCAAGACCCGATGGAACTGTACACTACAAACGGGGTCTAGCATTAGACGAATTATCGACAAACTCAACTTGTGTGGTTGCGCCGTTGATGCAAACAACTTCCCATTAATGTAGTGGGACAACGACTGGATGCTTGATATTGCAATCGTACAAAACGTCAATCTCGCTCTTAGGGAGCATAGGAGGTCATCGACGACCTAACATCCGGATCACCGTCCCGCTTAAAGTTAGGACCTTCAAACCATCCAAACACAGTTCAGAACCAAAGTCGACTGGCATAAGCAAGTCACAGCTAGACCTCTACTAGCTCCACCCCATTTAGACACCAACCCAATACCCAAACACCGCTCACGACGGAATCTCGCCGCCATGCGTTCACAAGTCACGTTCAAAGTGTCGTCGAGGACTCGAGGCAAACCCGGTGGAGGAAACCGCGGGCCTTGCCAAACGAATCAGGCCCTCGACGCAAGAGAGCCGCGATTGCGCCCACGATTGGCATCCAACCGAGGTGATGAAGGCTACGCCCTTTGAACATCAGTCCAAGACGCATAGCTGAATTCAGGAACGATCGGTGATCACGATCTGAGCAACCTCCATCCTTCCATGTTAGCCTTCTGCATTCCTTAAGTTCAAGTATGGGCAGCCATCCACCCATGCCGCCACCATCCAACCCGACAAGCCCCCGAGTTTTCGATGAAGAAAAGCCGAATGTCTGGCAGACAGTCCGAGGCTCAATGCCGCCCAGCTCACAACCGGTGAGCGCCGCCATCTCCGCAAGGTAGAGAGCAGTTGACCGGTTGACGCATCACCCCACGCGACGTACTCCACACCCGAACGGAGAGCGAAGTCGAACGATAATCAAAAGCTTAACCAGAAAGCTCCGGCACCGATGGTATTATCAAACCGCGTCATAAAGATTCTTCCGACCACCTTATCAACCCATTAGTCCTAATCTATAACGCAGCTCTTTCCAAGAGTATTTTTCCAAACACTTGGAAGGACGCTGAAGTTATAGGTTTCAAACCGGGAAAACCTCCCAACCAACCAACCCTCCTATCGCCCATTAGCCTGCTTAAAGGCTTCGGAAAATTCGAAGATTAGTTTTGACCTGCCTACAGGACTTTATGAGGCTAATGGGCTTCCTAATCCAGTCCAATTCCGGCTTTCAAACCTCAACACAGGCACCGCATCACGGAGCACATTAACCTGCATGTTACGGAGACAACAACCGGGAGCGCTTTCGACATGCGAAGGCGTTCGACAGTATGGTACGACGGCTTATACGTTATATAGCTCGGCGTGTGACTGTCTCGACTCATCATACGAGACTTTCTGGAAACGATGTTCATACCGCGTCGAGGGATCAAATCCAACCTCACCTGCTACAGCCGGAGTTCCACAAGGCTCCGTACTTGGTCCTGTCCTATTCACCCTTCACCCATGACATCCCACATAATCCAAAGTAAGCACCGCCTTGTTCGCAGCATTGATCTTTTCATCCAGACATGTCCTTCCATAATTCAACGACGTTCCAAATCGCAGCCAGATGCTTCGGCGACTGGTTTCGAGTTGGAGAATCGAAATTAATCTTTCCAAAGCGGGCAGTCTTGTTTACCAACAGAATGCCGACGATCCCTCCTATGATCTGACTTAGATCACCAATACCATGGGTAGACAAATCAAACCCTGGGTCACCGACAAAAACCCCAGCCTGGCCCGCACATCGCAGGTCAAAACAGAGCGGCCTACGTCCTAGGTCGCCTGTTTCTTAATAAATCCAAGAGTAGCTATCTCTGCGCAACAAGGTGTTTCACAAAAACAGTTATCCGTCCCATCAGACTTACGTCCGGTGTTTGCTCATGCATCCGACAAAAAATCCACAAACCCAAACCTGCAAAAAGGCAATCGGCATGGACGGGTGCAAAGGCAACTGTTCTGCATGTGGACCCGAATTGCCTCCAACATCAACTTTGAAACAAGCATATATCCGATTTTTCGACCTCGGCTTGCAACATCCGAATGAACTGGATGAGCGCCGCCGCCACTGTACCACGCAAAATAACGCGTCCAAACATAGGAAACAGCCCGATATAGGCGACCGCGCCACATACCACAGATCCGGACGATGATATAACGATCGTGCAAACTGTTAAATCCGTACTACGAAACACTTTGCCCTCGCCGTCGAGGGCAAACCACACCCTTGTAAACAGATATCGGCACGTACCAGGCCGATTTTCACCAATTAGATAGAGGGTTTTAGTTAAAATTAACAGTCCCAGCAACTGATCGAGGAGGTTCGCCCACCGCCTCGAACATGTTGCTAACGGTAGAAAGATCAAAAGCGATTAACTGAGCCGAGGTTGCCCTGGCACCCCGATTAAATGCTGACGGTTTAAAATAGGTAGCCTGAGCCGAGGTCCTCGGGACCTGAGCAAGCCAACAAATTAAGAGGTGGTGCACGCTTAAAGTTGCACAGCCCCTCGACTCGCCGGGTGTAATGGTTGACTCACCAACGAAATCACAGATAAACGATAAACGATAAACGATTTGTTTTTGATCATGATTCATTTCTATTGTTAAAATATAATCCTCCATACAATAGCACATTAATGCACATCCCAGGATTTTAATGATTGCATTAAACCGGTATATTGTTCATTGTTCAGCCTCACTTTTTTTAATAAAGTTTCGTTTCTGTGTTTTAATAAACTGCTTATATAAGCGCATATAACCAAAATGGTTCATTTCAAATACTTTTAGAACTGCGTTATATTATTTAATCAACATGTCTATTTGTTTTTGATCATGATTCATTTCATTGTTAAAAATATCCGGAACAATAGCACAAATGCACATCCAGGATTTAATGACGCATATCGCAGTAATGCCTTCTTAGAAGTGCACACTTTTCTTAATTAAGATTCGTTTTTAGTTTTTCAATAAAACGGCTTATTTGGCCCATATAACCTATAAGGCTTGACCCTAAATACTTGTCGAACTGCGGTATATTATTAACTTCAACATGCTTATTTGTTTTGATTAGAGCGCCCAGCAGCGGTCCCGTCAACACGGTTCGCCGCAAGTCTCGCTCGCTGCAGAAGTCATCGTCCGCCGCCGTGAAACCGTCCTGCCGCCATCTGCGTTTATGAGTGCACCCGCTCATAGAGCTTTTGTCGCACCGCGACGTCATCGCGAGGAACTATTGCGCCACCCAAGCGGTCGGCTTATACGCAGCTGTGTTTTAACCGCTTGATAACACAAGGTTGCTAGCCGCTTGAGCCAGGCATTCTTGTTTCAGGGTTATTTAATTCGTTTCTTGGCCGAACAATGTTTTAACGACTACCAGGCCCATCGAACATTTTTAAATCTCTGTTCGTGTTTCGAGCAAGTCAGACACTCCCGTGTAGCCGGCAGGCGGTGAAACTACGCCGGCAAACCGCCGGGGCACGCAGATTGGCTGGATGACGCAAAACAAGTCTCGCGCCACAGACGGCACCAACCGGCATAATGGTCGACCGGAGAGCTTCGACTCGCTTGGTATCGATAGGGATTAGGAGAAAACCTGCGGAAATTATACCCTCAACTGACCAGGCGATGCACATCCTGATCGCAGAACATTGCCCCACCCGCTCCAACCCCGCAAACGCCTGACCCACTGATATTCCCAGATGTAAAGGAACACCATGTCGACGTTAAGATCTATACGGAATCGGAATGGAGGTCGACGCATCCAAAAACCGAAATGAGACGGCTTCAAACCAGCCAACCAAGAGGAAGTGAAGTGGCACCTCATCACCCACACCTCCTCCTGTCAAGGCTGCAAAGCCTGACATTCCCACAACCGCCCCCAGCAGGTTCCTATCCCGTCGTCCTCCCAGGCGACAAAACATCCATCCTGCCGATCCCAGGCGCCCCGGCACCTCGCCCGCCCAGCGTCCCAGCCTTCAGGTACGGCTACCTGTAGGAAACGTCCCCCGATCTACCTCCGAGAAGGAGAATGGCGATATTCGATCGGCCCATCAATAGATACAATTGATGCCCGATAGCAATCAGGGATCAAATTACAACTCGAGACCCCAGATGATTTTAAAGGGGGACCCTTTCCTCCGGAAAAGGAACACCATTAACATTCGGCTCCCGGACGAGCCACTTAGGAACAGTGGTCAAAGGGCTGCCTAGAGATCCATGCGCGAGATAACTTCCAGGATAAAAGAATTAAATATTCCAGTCCTAGGGCAAAACGAATGTACCACCCACGCACCAAACGCCTTTATGGTGCGGAAGCAGTCACACCCGGAGCGCTCTAAGGAAGGAAAGCCATCTACGACGTCGAGCAGCTGTGTGGATTGGCTGTCTCACTTTGAGCGGCCTACTAAGGTTTCCAGGGCAGTGTCACAACCGCCAAGAGGTCACGCGCTGGAACTGTTTCACGCCCCTGCTTGGGTTAAAATGCCTCGACCACGGTACGATCCTGTCCCAGACCCAGGACAAAGAAGTCCTGCCACCCACGAACCCCCCGGCGTTAACGCCGCGCTCCCGGCCAACACGCATAATACTCGGCTGCCCTCCATGGCCAAAACGCAGAGTTCCTGGATCCCAAAAGCTCTTCAGGCGACCACCATCCCATCCAATACCACCGCATTCCAATCCTCCGTCCTTCCAACGCTGGAGTTCCTGCCTCCGGGCAACAGCGTGCCGGAGCGACTCGAGCGCACAACGGCCCTTAGTTGCCTCTAAAGAGAGCATGCTGATCAATGGCAGCACTGTTAATAACGCCGCGTCTTCCTTAAATCGCCAGATTTTAATCTAGATGAATTTAATCAGGCAAGATGAGTTCCGCGCCGGCGACGCGATGGTTAGGTTTTTCCTTCTTGTTAAACAAAGCACCTTAATTACTGCCTTTCAAGCTTAGGTAGCGACACCCCTAGCAGTAGCCAGACACATCCCCACTTAGATTGCAGGACTACAACCACACTCATGACACGGCCCCACCGGTGAGGTCGATAATTACACACCCTTTGCTATATGACACTGTAGCTAACACCATATTAGATAGGAGCGTTGCTGGAGTTTCTTGCCACTTCTTCCCAGCGCCAACGCTAAGAAGTGGTGTAAATTAGATAGAGCCTTCTAGCTATTAAATGATCATTGCAAGTTGCCCGAATCGAGCTGAGGCGTCGGCCACCTGGCAGCCCTCGATCCAGCATGCTAAGGAACCATAAGAGGACAACCCAAGCCTAGGCTCCCTCTGGGGCCTTGAAGTTAGTCACCGGGAGACGCGCCTGTGGCAACGGGCCCCCTGAACCCGGTTATGTTCTAAAGGTTTTCCTGTATAAGATCCATCAAAAAAAAAAAAAAAAAAATTGTTTTGATCATGATTCATTTCTATTGTTAAAATATATCCTCCGACTAATAACATTAATGCACATCCCAGGATTTTAATGATTGATTAAACCGGTATATTGTTCATTGTTCGGCCCACTTTTTTAATAAAGTTTCGTTTCTAGTGTTTTAATAAAACTGCTTATATAAGCGCATATAACTAAATGGCTTGACCGTTAAATACTTGTAGAACTGCGGTATATTATTAACTTCAACATGCTTATTTGTTTTTGATCATGATTCATTTCTATTGTTAAAATATATCCCCCGATACAATAGCACTAATGCACATCCCAGGATTTTACGATTGATTAAACCGGTATATTGTCTACTTGTGGTGCATCCTTTTTATAATAAAGTTTCGTTTCTAGTGTTTTAATAAAACGGCTTATATAAGCCCATATAACAATTGGCTTGACCAAATATTGTAGAACTGCGGTATATTATTAACTTCAACATGCCTATTTGTTTTTGATCATGATACATTTCTATTGTTAAAACATATCCCCCGATACAATAGCACATAAATGGACATCCTAGGATTTTATGATTGACTAAACCGGTATAATGTTAACTTGTTGTGCACACTTTTTTTAATAAAGTTTCGTTTCTAGTGTTTTAATAAATGGCTTATATGAGCCATATAACTAAAATGGCTTGACCGTTAAATAATTGTATAACTGCTGTAAATTATTAACTTCAACATGCTTATTTTTTTTTGATCATGATTCATTTTATTGTTAAAATATATCCCCGATACAATCGACATTAAAGCATATCCTGGGATTTTAATAATCGCATTAAACCGGTATATTGTCTACTTGTTCGTGCATCCTTTTTTAATAAAGTTTCGTTTCTAGTGTTTTAATAAAACGGTTACAAAAAGCCCATATAACTAAATGGCTTGACCGTTAAATACTTTTAGAACTGCGGTAAATTTTTAACTTCAACATGCCTATTTGTTTTGATCATGATTCATTTCTTTTGTTAAAATATATCTCTGATACAATAGCACATTAATGCACATCCAGATTTTAATGATTGCATTAAACCGGTATATTGTTTAATTGTTCGTACACACTTCTTTCTATTGCGTATTATCCTTGGTGTTTCAAATAACGCTCGATATGCTATATAACAATATGGCTTTGACTGTTTAATACTGTAGAGCTGCGATTTATTATTAATATGTATGCTGATTTGTTATGATCAGATTCATATCTGGTGTTAAGATATATCCCCGATTTAATAGCACAAATGGACATCTCAAGATTTTACGGATTGCTTTATTGCTGTATATTATCTACTTGTCCGTGCACACTTGTTGCAATTATGATTCTATTTTTGTGTTTTAATGAAACGCTTGATATAGTTTCCATATAACTATAAAGTTTGACATTTCAATACTTGTTAAACTGCGGTATATTATTAACTTCAACATGCCTATTTGTTTTGATCATGATTCATTTCTATTGTTAAAATATATCCCTGATACAATAGCACGTTAATGCACATCCCAGATTTTAATGGATTGCATTACACCGGTATATTGTCTACTTGTTCGTAGCAACTTTTTTAATAAAGTTTCGTTTCTTGTGTTTTAATAAAACGGTTATAAAAAGCCCATATCACTAAATGGCTTGACCGTTAAATACTTGTAGAACTGCGGTAAACTATTAACTTCAACATGCCTATTTGTTTTTGATCATGATTCTTCTAGTTAAAATATATCCTCCGATACAATAGCTCATTAATGCACATCCTAGGATTTAATGATTGCATTAAACCGGTATATTGTCTAATTGTTCGTACACACCTTTTCTATTGTGATTATCCTCTGTGTTTCAATACAACGCTCGATATAAGCTCCATAACAATATGGTTTGACCGTTTAATACTTGTAGAACAGTGATTTATTATTAATATGTACTAGCTGATTTGTTAATGATCAAGATTCATATCTGGTGTTAAGATATATCCCCCGATACAATAGCACATAAATGGACATCTCAGGATTTTACGGATTGCTTAATTGCTGTATATTGTCTACTTGTCCGTGCACACTTGTTTCAATTGCGATTTTATTTTGGTGTTTCAATGAAACGCTTGATATAAGCCCATATAACTGTATGGCTTGACCGTTCAATACTTGTAGAACTGCGGTATATTATTAACTTCAACATGCCTATTTGTTTTGATCATGATTCATTTCATTGTTAAAATATATCCCCTGATACATCGCACATTAAAGCACATCCCAGGATTTTAATAATCGCATTAAACCGGTATATTGTCTACTTGTTCGTGCATACTTTTCTAATAAAGTTTCGTTTCTAGTGTTTTAATAAACGGCTTATAAAGCCATATAACTAAATGGCTTGACCGTTAAATACTTGTAGAACTGCGGTAAATTATTAACTTCAACATGCCTATTTGTTTTTGATCATGATTCATTTTTTGTTAAAATATATCCCGATACAATAGCACATTAATGCACATCCCAGGATTTTAATGATTGCATTAAACCGGTATATTGTCTAATTGTTCGTGCACACTTCTTTCTATTGCGATTATTCTCTGGTGTTTCAATACAACGCTCGATATAAGCCCATATAACAATATGGCTTGACCGTTTAATACTTGTAGAACTGCGATTTATTATTAATATGTACTAGCCGATTTGTTATGATCAAGATTCATATCTGGTGTTAAGATATATCCCCCGATACAATAGCACATAAATGGACATCTCACGATTTTACGGATTGCTTTATTGCTGTATATTATCTACTTGTCCGTGCACACTTGTTGCAATTGCGATTCTATTTTTGTGTTTCAATGAAACGCTTGATATAAGCCCATATAACTGTATGGCTTGACCGTTTTATACTTGTAGAACTGCGGTATATTATTAACTTCAACATGCCTATTTGTTTTTGATCATGATTCATTTCTATTGTTAAAATATATCCCCCGATACAATAGCACATTGAAGCACATCCCAGGATTTTAATAATCGCATTAAACCGGTATATTGTCTACTTGTTCGTGCATCCTTTTTTTAATAAAGTTTCGTTTCTAGTGTTTCAATAAAACTGCTTATATAAGCGCATATAACTAAATGGCTTGACCGTTAAATACTTGTAGAACTGCGGTATATTATTAACTTCAACATGCCTATTTGTTTTGATCATGATTCATTTCTATTGTTAAAATATATCCCCTGATCTAATAGCACATTAACGACATCCCAGGATTTTAATGATTGCATTAAACCGGTATATTGTCTAATTGTTCGTACAACTTTTTTCTATTGCGATTATTCTCTGGTTTCAATACAACGCTCGATATGCTTCCATATAATCAATATGATTTGACCGTTTAATACTTGTAGAACTGCGATTTATTATTAATATGTACTTGCCGATTTGTTTTGATCAAGATTCATATCTGGTGTTAAGATATATCCCGATACAATAGCACATAAATGGACATCTCAGGATTTTACGGATTGCTTTATTGCTGTATATTGTCTACTTGTCCCTGCATAATTGTTTCAACTGGTTCTATTTTTAGTGTTTCAATGAAACCTTGATATAATCCCATATAACAGTATAGCTTGACCGTTAAATACTTGTAAACTGCGTATATTATTAACGTCAACATGCCTATTTGTTTTGATCATGATTCATTTCTATTGTTAAAATATATCCCCCATACAATAGCACATTCAAGCACATCCAAGATTTTAATAATCGCATTAAACCGGTATATTGTCTACTTGTTCGTGCATCCTTTTTCTAATAAAGTTTCGTTTCTAGTGTTTTAATAAAACGGCTTATAAAAGCCCATATAACTAAATGGCTTGACCGTTAAATACTTGTAGAACTGCGGTAAATTATTAACTTCAACATGCCTATTTGTTTTTGATCATGATTCATTTCTTTTGTTAAAATATATCCCCCGATACAATAGCACATTAATGCACATCCCAGGATTTTAATGATTGCATTAAACCGGTATATTGTCTAATTGTTCGTGCACACTTCTTTCTATTGCGATTATTCTCTGGTGTTTCAATACAACGCTCGATATGTTTCCAACAATAATATGTTTGACCGTTTAATACTTGTAGAACTGCGATTATTATTATATGCTACGCTGATTTGTTATGATCAAGATTCATATCTGTGTTAAGATATATCCCGATACAAGCACATAAATGGACTTTCAAGATTTTCCGGATTGCTTTATTGCTGTATATTGTTCATTTGTCCGTGCACACTTGTTGCAAATTATGATTCTATTTTTGTGTTTCAATGAAACGCTTGATATAGCCCATATAACTGTAAAGCTTGACATTTCAATACTTGTTAAACTGCGGTATATTATTAACTTCAACATGCCTATTTGTTTTTGATCATGATTCATTTCTATTGTTAAAATATATCCTCCGATACAATAGCACATTAATGCACATCCCAGGATTTTAATAATCGCATTAAACCGGTATATTGTCTACTTGTTCGTGCATCCTTTTTTTAATAAAGTTTCGTTTCTAGTGTTTTAATAAACGGCTTATATAAGCCCATATAACTAAATGGCTTGACCGTTAAATACTTGTAGAACTGCGGTATATTATTAACTTCAAATGCTTATTTGTTTTACAGATTCTTTTATTGTTAAAATATTCTTTCGATATAATAGCACATTAATGCCATCCCAGGATTTTAA
>JAGSMT010001368.1:0-12759 GCA_029286875.1 Lamproptera curius | reverse complement strand
TTGTTTTTCCTTTGATCCGAATCATTTCGTAATTTCGGGCAAGTATGGTCATGGAAATAATCAGGACTTAAATCATTTTGAAAGCGAAGGATTGGGGATCTACCCGTTGTTGGTACTAGTACCACTTATATGACGGGGCATGACGAGCTTCACTCCTTGTCTAAAAACCTTGATGTGCCTAATATTCGTTTAAGTTTTTGGTAGCGTTATATTACCTCTTCGTATTAAAAACCGTCTTTTACGGCAGCCATAAAACCGCTGGCTGGGTTTGGCCGCTTAAAGGGAAAGGCTGTTTTGCCTGACCCATCATGTTGACCGATTATACGGGCAAAAATTCTGATCTTGTTAGGGTAAAAGATGGTGGGCCGGAGGTCTTTTTTAATGTTGGAAACCCCAAACCACAAAACCGTTTCGGTATTTCCTAACGGCTTTTGCCTGCACGCGCTCCTTTTGGTGGGGGCGAATGGGATGTTAAAACCATGGTCAATGTTGAAGAATTGCCGCCGCAGCCTTTCTTAGCATTGCTGTAAAATGGGTTTGGCCCATTAAGAAAGGCAAATATAACCATTAAACTTTTCTTTACCTTTCCAGACGAATTTAAAGAAACCCTTTAATTTTTGATGGGGTTTTTATTGGATTTTATCAAAAAGAATTGGTATTAAAGTTTTGCAAGATTGATTCTTGGAGGATGATGAAAATTTTAAAAGCCATTTTAAGCGTATTCTTTCCCTTGTCCTTTCCCGAAAAAAGACCGTTTTTTGATAGTTTTGATATGTCATCACCGCGTAAAACTTTCAAACGGGAGACCTTGGAAAGGTATTTTGCTTTTCTTTTTTATCACCCAAGCGTATTGCCATCAATCGATGTATTTTCTAAACCCCCCAGAACGATAAAAATACAATTGCCGCAAAGTCGACAAAAGCGCATTTGGTCAAATTGAATCGATCGGCCCTAACTTTGTTTACAGCGCTTTTTTTCCAAAACCGCCACCTTTTCGAAAAACCTCAAAATCCGAAAGGCGCCACAAAGAAGGGATATTCGTTTTGCCCTTTCTTAATATGTTTAGCCGAATTTTTTTTGCGTCTTTTACCATATTTTTTGCTTAGTCGGCAATGGCAATCATACATCGGTGCAACAACGCAGCCTTCCCTCCGACATCTTTAGATCATCAACCGATTCATTGGTGATCGATGCAGCGTTGTTCCTTCGGGCGAAATGTGCGTTTTGCGCCAAACGATTTTGCCTTTAAGGCATTCGTCCAATTTCATTATACTATCCTTTTGCAAAAATATAAGTTTTCATTTGATTAAAAATATTAAATCTCAAAACCGTAATTTATCTATGCATTTATAAAAATAAATGTTAAATAAAATAAATGGGGATAATTTATAATATTATTAATTCGTTATATGGATTAATACTATAACGATATATAAAAATACATGTTGTTGTAAACCTAAAATCTATAACGCAAGGCATCTACCAAAAGGCGAAAGGCCATAGAATGTTGGCGCTTGCTGGGATAATAAAGAAAATAGCCTTGCCAAGGGGGGAACCAATCTTCCAAGACTGGCAGCAATTCGCCTTTTTTTATTGCGTCTTGCGCTATATCAAGCGGCAGGTGGCCAAGGCCAAAGCCTTTTCTGGCGGCTTCCAAAATGTGATAGCTGCGATTAAAGGTAAATTGGCCTTCAACCTTTACATTGAGTTCATGACCGTCTTTCTCAAATTCCCAAGCATAAATGCTACCATTTGATAAAAACCGCATATTGATGCAATTATGGTTGATAAGATCTTGTGGGGTTTTAGGAATGTCATGCTTGGCAAAATAGCTGGGACCGACAACTGCAAATTTAATATCGGGGCCAATGCGCACCGATATCATACCATTTTGTAATTGTTCGCCAAGGCGGGTGCCTGCATCATAGCGCTCGCTGACAATATCTGTTAAGCGGTAATCATCAATAAGTTCTATCTTAATATCTGGATATTGCTGACAAAAATTTTGTAGTTTCGGCCAAAGAATTGTATTAATCGCATAATCGGTTGTTGAAATGCGGATAGATCCGCTCGGCTTATCGCGAAAATTACCCAAAAGATTGATTTCATCATAAATATCGTCAATACGGGTGCCAAGGGTGGATAGAAGATGGGCGCCAATATCGGTTAAAGTGACGCTGCGCGTGGTGCGGGTAAGGAGGCGCACGCCCAAACGTTCTTCTAGGGCGCGTATGGTATGGCTAAGGGCTGATTGAGAAATGCCAAGCTGGGCGGCGGCGCGGGTGAAGTTTTTTTCGCGCGCTATAACGACAAAGGTTGCCAGATCATTGAGATTTTCGCGAGCCATTGCTGTCTTTCTATCATCGGTTAATAGGGCTTGACTTTAGTCAAGTTTATATAATTGGGGTCGCCTTTGGGTAAGGCAGGGAAGTTTTTCACGCGTTGATGTTACTTTCTCAAGATCAATATCGGCAAAAATAAGCTCTTCATCTTCGCCGCAACTGGCCAGTACTGTGCCCATGGGGTTGTAAATAACACTGCGGCCACTATAAATATTGCCAACCTGATCGGCAACACATAGATAAAGGGTGTTTTCAAGGGCGCGTGCCTTCGCAATCGATAAGAGATGCTCCTCCTTCATCGGGCCTGCAACCCAAGCGGTTGGCACAATGAGAATATCAGCGCCTTTTAAGGCAAGTGCGAGAAATTTCAGGAAAGCGCAATTCATAGCACACGAGAAGCCCAATTGTGCCAAAGCGGGTTTTTACTGGTTCAAAGCCATTATCGCCAGCAATAATATTCATTGATTCTTGATAAGAAAAGGCATCGTAAAGATGGGTTTTGATATATGGATGGGTTACTATCTCAAAATAATGTGTTTGGCGGGACTTGATCTGTTTCCTTTAAAAACCACAAATTATGAATGCCATTATCCCGGCCCTAGAAAGGTGACAAAGGGATCAAGCCTTCGCCATATCCCATAGACGATGCCGTTTTGGAACAAGCCATATGACTTCAGGAAAAAGATCGGCATTTTGGTTTTGCCTTGTTAAAAAATTAACCCTTATCAGTTTTCTTGCTTGGGGCTGGGAAGTTGTGGAAACATTTTCGGCTTTCCCCTATATTCTTTGTTGGTAAAAATAAAGCTTAACCCTGGCGGGGCTAAATAGGGTTTCATCAATTTTAAGGCAAGGTTGATTCATGGTGACGTCCTCAGATATTTGATGGTACCCTTGATTGGGAAATGATCCCCTTAGATAAAAAACCGGGCGCCGATGGGCGTCTTTTCGGTCCTTTGATGTTTGGGGCCAAATGACACTGTCTTTTTTAAACCCCTTTTTGGGTTTATCGGTTGGCTTGAAAAGGGGTGGCTCTGGTGTGGTTTCCCCATAATCAAAGGCTCAATTTTTGGAAAAATATCGGGCGATTTAATCGTATCCTTTGGCGTTGCGGTTTCACCGATGGCATGTCGGTGGAATGATTTTTGGCAACAATTGGATGATAGTGACAAATATTTTTGGAATACCTGGCAGTTTCAAAAGATTTTTGTTGCCGAGGTTGGGATGGTGATGGGGCGTTGAAAAATTCCGCTTTGATCTTAACCCCCAAGCCTGAAAAGCGGGCGACAATAAAATTTCAAACCAGTGATGGTGATATCCGGCTTTGGAGGGATTCAGCTAAAATAAGATCAAAAAAAGGTATAGGCGTTTTAAACCCGGCTGAATTGCCCCGGTGCGGACAATTGCCTTGAAGAAAATAAACCGTGGGAAAAGATTTCCACCCAGGAAAAATTGAAGTTGGGGGCTTTTTGGTGTGCGGGGGAATTGTACTTTCCATGTGAAAGGCCAAGCTTTGGCTTGCTTGAGCATGGCTGAAACCGGACTTTGCAAAACTTTAATAAGGGTTTTACGTCGGTTTTAAGTTTTTATCGCCTTTAACCCTTTTATGTGGTGGGGTTGGCTTTTCAAATATTGTATAACATTTTTAGTGTTTGGTTTTTCCCTCTTTAAAATTCAGCAAGGGCTGACACTGACATTAAGTTAGGTCTTTTATTATTGCATTTAAAAATTTCCCGAAATAACTTGGGAAATATTTCTTAAATTGTGTGAACGCGCCGATTTTGGGTTCATCGCAATTTAAAATCCTTTCTTTCTAAATTACGTTGTTTTTGCCGCAAAGCCGAACGACCCAATTGCGGGTGAAATAAAATTGGGAGTTATTTTTGGATCCAAAGGTACGCGGTCGAGGACGGGGAAAAGGGTTGCTTTTTTTGGCATTTTTAAACTGGAAGTCTACCCAAATCTCCCTCGACCAAAACAGATACGTAACCCCATAATTGGGGAAAATCATCCCACAGCGTTGTTTATACCGATTAGGCGTGGATATAATCCCTGATGTTTCTGAATTAAAATTATGGGTTTAATCATTCAATTATTTCCAATAAAAACCAATTAATGGTATTGAAATTTCGGAACCAAACAAAACAATATAGAAAATTCAATGGAATTCCAAAAAAACATTTCGATTTATTCTTGAAAAGAATGTTGGAATTTAATGGCCCCCTAAACAGCTCTGGATACCTAAAAATCATCCTCAAGTCACAATATTAGGTACCCTTCCAGCAACTTTGATTAAAAATAGAGTCGCCAAGAAATGAATATAAGATTCGGGTAATTTAACCCATTTTTTGACTTAAATGACATTGGTGACTTTTTTTGAAAAATAATCTTTTGTTTGTTTAATGTATAAAAAATAAAATATTGTGGTTCTCTTTGTTTATGATTGTTTTGAAGGGGTTTTTGCTAAGTTTTTCATTTTTTTCTTTAATGGAACAAAGGAATATAGAATATCTTAAATCAAAATTTTCCAGGTACCAAAAGGACGTTTTTTTTTGGGAGGGGTGACTGTTTTTGGGTGGTTTTTCATGTTTAAGCTTTGGTTTTTTCCTTTGTTTAAATCCCTTCAGGTTTTTTCAGGGTTTTTTATTGGTTCCCAAAAATTTTTGATTAGTTTTTTTTTTTTTTGGTTTTAGGGGAAAAGGGGTTTGGGGCCGTTTTTTTCCCGTTGGTTTCCAAAAGGTAATGCAGGAAAAGGCCGTCCTTTTTTACATTCAATTTGGGGATGGGGTTCGGTTTTTTTAAAAACCTTTTAAAATGGGTTTCATTTACCAAAAGTAAAACCTTTTTTTCAAAATTTTTAATTATGGACCCTCCGATTTTATTTTTTTGGGGCCAAAATTTTTATGATTTAAATTCATTTTATTTAAAAAAAATTCATTGTAGGTATTTGAAATTGATTAACTAAAGGGTTTTTATCTAGGTTTTAAGGGCCCTTTTTTAAATTGTTTAATAATTGTTGTGTTTTAATTTGGAAAAACTTATTTTGGAAAAATCGCGGAAAACCCTTTTTTTGGGCCCTTTTGATTTTTGGGTAAAACGTTTTGTTGTGGGTTTAAACAAGCAAATTTTTTCCCGTTTATTCGGGGCAAAAAAACGTTTTTTATTTGGTATGTTTTAAAGGATGCAACGTGGCCAAAGGTCTAAAAAGGTATTTTTTTTTAAATTATGATTTGGGAAAAATTTTAAAAGGGTTTTGCTTGTTTTTGGTCAATTCCTTTGGGAAAAGTTAAAATAAAAACATATTTTAAAAGGGGCCAGTAAGATGTTTTAAAAATTTTTTCCCAATGTTTAGCCCCAGGTCGAAGTTCTTACAATATTGAAAAACAAGGTCCGTTTCTTTAATTTGGGAATATTTTTCACAAAATTTTTACCAAAGATCATGCCAAACCCGGGTAACGAATATCTTTAAGTTGTAATATTGTTTTTTTAACAAGATGCCCATGACCCTGTATCAATTCTAAACGGAGGTTTCCATTTAAAAATAATTTAAAATAGTTCTTGGCTAAATCTAAAGGGTTTAATTTTGTTGGATTTCCCGATAATTTCTCAAAATGAAGATCAAGAAAGTAAATTTAAAAACATGGTTTTTGAATATTTGGCATTTAATTTTTACGTGATAGATAAAATAGCATTTATTGAAAAGGCATTTGGGTTAGGTTGCAAACAAACAGTAATTTTGGGTTTTCTTACAACACCATCAATGGGGGGCAAGTTCGTTGTAAGTGAAAGGTTTCGTGCCTATGGCATCAGGGCCCCTAGATACATTGATTTTTTTGGTGTTTTGTCTACTGACGAGGTTTTAAATCTGGCATTGGTTTAAAAATTGTTGCGCTTACTAAGATATTCTGCGCAAAGCCAACCGCTAGCCCCTGCACATATTGGTACTAAACAATAATATGATAGATAACCTTTTGCCCTATCAGTATGCGAAAAATGCCCCTCGTGATCCTCCGACAATTGGAAACCAAAAGACATTTGTTTGACGCTGCTGGTGCCATTCGGTTGAGGTTTTTTGGTTAAGACTATATTTCGTCGTTGGGTTTGGTGGGGCCCCTAGAAAATGGGAAGACCATTTAAAATTTGTAATCGTCTTTTTAATTTTTAAATGGGAATGACAAATTTTTGGAATATTTTGCTTTTTTAATTACTTTTTTTTTGTTCTTTTTCGTTTTATTTGTAAAATAAACCAAAAATAAATAACGGCGATAAATTTTACAATCTGAACTTCTCAAAAACTTAAAGGGCTCAAAACACCTTGAATGGGTTTGGGAACTTTTAATTTAGCCGAAGACGATTGCAGGCAAAAATTGATGGTTTAACGTTAAAAGGGCCCAAATATATGATGAACCGAAAGGGGGAAACGAAACCAATTAAAAATTGATAAGATGTTTAAAATTCAGTTATTCCAAGAAAAGAAGTTTTAATGGGTTGATCAAGGAAGTTGTTTTTTTGAACGTTATCTTTTAAAATGGTTTATTTTACTTTGATTTTTTATAGTATGAAAAATATAAACACAAAGAAAGAAAAATGAAAAAAAATAAGAAACTCAAGGGCGGTGTTTCAATACATTTGGCATGTCGAGGTGTGTCCCTGGTAAGGTTTAATCTAATGTTAAAAGGGATACCCATTTAATAATGGTGTGACGGCTGCTTGCTCGGGTGGAACAATGAACCCAATGGAAAAAGAATAAACGTGCCTTGAAATTCCGGATGGTTTGTTTCTGGAAAATAAAAGTTAAATTGAAGAAAATTAACCCATGAATATAAGGAAAAATTGAAGCGTGAAAAAGAAAAGAGAATTGGGTTTGCGGAAGCAAAAGCTTTTGCGTGATTTGGAAAAAGAAGATGGATTTTTAAAACCCCAAGAAAAAAGGACAAGTTTAGGCGAAAAAACTTTGCCTTTGAAGAAAAAATTAGGCTATTGGAGGAAGATTTATTTAACCGCATCGGTTGGCGGCCAAGCTTGGCAAAAAGAACACGGTCTGGTTATATTTATATCATATCCAATATTGGTTCATTTTGGGCATCTTTAAATTCAACACGAGTTAGCCTTGATGGGGTTAAAGCCAAAATTAGCGTTCGTTTGTTTTTGAGTAATTTATAGTGATATCCCCGGGAATATTTTAAAAATTTGAAAAAGGGGCGCGTTAACAGTTTCCTCAAAAGAATTCTTTTGTTTCATTAAAATTTCGTGACGGTTAACCGCTTACGCCTGAGGCCCGTTTTTGATGATAAACAAAGACTTAAAAAGACTTTGCGAAAAAGGTCAAGGTTGTTACCCAGAAGATGGGGAGGGGTTTCCCAGAACCATTTAATTCCTCCCTTTTTGGCTATGTGAGTGGGTTTTAAGGTGGTAGGGCTTTGATGAAAAATACCCCCAAAACTACAATCCCGTTGCCATCTTGAGGCAAATGGTTTTTTATAATTTTGTTGTTTTTTTTTTGTTTTCGTCTTTTCTTGGAATGAATAAGCCGTTATTTTCCTTTCTTTCTTTGTTTGGTCCTTCTTGGAAATCACTTCTTCAAGGTGCCGGGTTCCCTATTTGTCGAGGCCTGGAGGCAGATCGACGCGCAATTGCTACCAAGCTTTATAAGTTGGCCCTTTGCTTCTGCACTGGGAGCATTTGAGATTTTCAAATGGCGACATCAAGGGTTGGGTAAATAGCAATAAAGCTAACATTAAAAATCGAAACATTTTTGGTTCTCTTTCATTTTTTTAAGTAAAACTGCAAATAAAAAATGCACAAAACAATATAAAAATAAAGGGGCATGGGTTTTCGAAAATTTTGAAAAGAAAACCGGGCTTAAGATAAAGAGCGACCCATTTTTTAAAATAAAGGGGAAAAGACGAAACCCTTAACAATGGCCCCTTTTTCTTGAAAAATGAGGTGAATAAGACGAAGGCTTGAGATCAAGTGAGTATCGAGGATTTTTATCAAGGCGAGATGGGTAGTCAATAAAATTAAAATTGCCGAAAAGACTGTTTTTGGGCCCGATGATTTAAGAATGAAAGGAAGGGGGTTTTATCTTTTTTCTTTTATTTCAATGTAAGAATTTGGATATTCAGAAATACCAATAATAAAAAAAAAGGTTTTTTGTATCCGGCGGTATTCGTCTTCCCGGAATTTTTCGCGCCAAAATGCGCATTCTTCTTTTTTATCACTTGGTTGGCGGGCGGGAAATGAAATCGGATTGTTTAAAATGTTTTTTAATCCCTTGGCGTCCTATTCCTATTTTTGGGCGCCTTTTAAACGGTCTGTGGTTCCCGGCAAAGGGGCGACTTTGTCTTTAAACTGATAACCCCGGTTGTTTTGGTTGGGAATAAATATTTTCCAAATTTCCTATTATTTTTTTCATTTGATGATGGGCGAAAATTGGCAAGGCATTTTTTGGGTTTTTCAAGGGGTTGGTTGACGCGCCCTGCGGACGGGGTTGATAATTAATGAGCCTTGAGTTTTCTAGGCTTATGTTCAATGAATATGTTTTAAGGTTAATGTGACGTGGCGCAACTCATAAAAGATCCGACATTTTGGTATTCGCGATTGGCGCAAGCTTTTTTTATTTTAGCTGGTTGCCTGATTTTTATGCCGCCCTTATGGGCTTTTATCTATTTGAATGTGACGGGTGTTTTAACCGAGTTTGAAATATCATTTGCACAGATTTTGGGTTTTGCGCTGGTTCCTTACCCTAAGAGCTTGTTGACGGCTTTGTTAATTGGTTTGGTTTTAGCCTTTCGCAGTGCGACATGGGGAAGCATTAGCCTTTTATTTGCTGTATTGGTGAGTTTTGTCATTGCCTTTATTGTGATGATAAGTACGGCAATTTTGCAATATTTTTGGCCGCAATGGTTAAATGACACAGGTTTTGGCGGCGAGTTGAATTTTGGTTGGCTTGTTGCTTGGGCGGCTAGCGGCGCGCTTTATTATTGGCTTTTGGTTGCCTCTGGCTTTTATGAGCGCTATAAAATTGAAGAACGCAGCAATCTTGTTGCCGCCTTTTGGGCGGCCTTAACCTATGGAATCTTTACCCCAATTTTATATTTATTGATAACGGTGAAGCTTGGCCTTGGTGATGGCTTGGCGGTGGTTGCATCTGGCCTGATTAAAGAGGCGCAAGTTGAGACAACCGCCTATTTGATTGCGGCTTTATTCGTTTTTATCATTGCAAGCTTGATGCGCCGCTTTGGGCGATTAACGCTTTTAGCGGTTGCTGTTTTACCGTTTATTCTTTGTGGGATATTTTTGGTTTTACGACTTGTGGCCTTGCCAAGTTACATTCGCCATGATTTGACCAGTTTTTATATTTTTACCTTTTTATGGCTTGCTGTATTAATAGCTTTATTAAGTTTGCTTGTTTTTTATTTGCTTGGCATTATTGGAAAAAAGCGCGCAGACGGATTGGGGCGTAGCATTTTGCTTTATCAAAAAGCGGATAAAATAGCCGCAATTGCGAGCGCACTTATAATATTTTTTGCCATGATGCTGATTGCGCCAATTATTTGGCATTTTGCTAACCAAAGCTTGTTGGCGATTTTTATTGGTTATTATCCACCAAGTGGCTATTTATGGCGCAATATTTGGATTGCCTATGTGCAAGCCGGTGGTATTTTTGGTGGTTTGATAGCAATTTTTGTTTTTTTACGCGGTAAGTTACAGTTTAGCCTATTTTTTGGACTTGCGATCCTTGCCTGTTTGCTAGGGTCAATCTTGCCAACGCGGCCATTTATTTTATCTTTTGGCTTTTTTATCGATTGCATAGCTTGGCCGATGATGTCCTATCTTTGCCTTATCATTTTATTTTGGATGTTGTTAATCGGCTGTGAAAGGGCAGGAATAATTGCCCGAATAAGAGTTTATTTAAGTAGGATTTAAAAACTTATTTCTCATTAAAGAGGTGAATTATGGTAAAACGGAGCGTACCGCGCCGCCGAACCAATGCGCTTGCCGATAAAGGAGCCAATGGGGGTGCTAATGGCATTAATCGAGATAAGCTGTGCAAGGCAGTTTTGGCGGCGGCCGAGGCTGCCGGAAAACAATTTGGGTGATAAGGGGCTTGTTTCCTATTTAGAGGCGCAGGCTATAGCCACGCCAAGCCCTTTTTTGACTTTGCTTGGCAAGGTTTTAGCTGAGGAAAAACTGAGCGAAGCTACCCGAATAACCCATATAGAAATTATCGCACCCCAACTTGAAGAGGCGGCTTTACAAGCCAAGGCTCTATTGGAGGGGGATAATCATGACGTTTGATTGGGGGTATGATGACAAAGGCAAAAAGCGCAAAGCCGCCAAAAAAGCGCGCGTCGATTGCACAGATCGAACTGCCGCCAAAACTGGTTGCTGTATTTAGCGGTTGTGCCCGCTATCGCGGTGCTTATGGTGGACGCGGCTCTGGTAAAACGCGCTCTTTTGCCAAAATGGCCGCAGTCAAAGGTTACCAACTTTCCTGTGCCGGAGAAGAAGGGCTAATTATTATTGGCCGCGAATATATGAATTCATTGGGAGAATCGTCCTTTGCTGAAGTAAAAGCGGCTATTTTATCGCTGGATTGGTTGTCAGTCCATTATGAGGTTGGCGAGAAATATATTAAAACTAAAGATGGGCGTATTTCCTTTGCTTTTGTTGGGTTAAAACACAATTTGGATTCGATTAAATCTAAGGCGCGTATTCATCTTTTATGGGTGGATGAGGCAGAAAAATTAACTGAGCGCGCTTGGGCAAAAGTCATCCCCAGTGTGCGGGAAAAAAACTCGGAAATTTGGGTGACGTGGAACCCAGAGCGCAAGACAAGTGCAACCCATTGCCGGTTTCGTGAAAATCCGCCTAAAGGCGCCAAAATTGTTGAATTAAATTGGCGTGATAATCCGTGGTTTCCTGACGTTTTGAATTTAGAGCGCTTGGAAGATAAGCAAAGACGCCCCGAACAATATGCCCATATTTGGGAGGGGGATTTTATTGGCGCGGCTGACGGGGCGTATTTTGCTAAATGCCTGATGGCGGCGCGCGAAGAAGGGCGCATTGGTCATGTTGCGCGTGATCCTTTAATGAGTGTTAAAGCCTTTTGGGATATTGGCGGCACGGGAGCACGTGCTGATGCGACCGCGATTTGGATTGCGCAATTTGTGGGCCGTGAAATTAGAGTGTTAAATTATTATGAAGCGCAAGGCCAGCCGCTATCGGCCCATATTGATTGGTTGCGGCAAAATTCCTATAGCGATGCGCAAATGATATTACCCCATGATGGCGCAACCCGTGATCGTGTTCATGATGTAAGTTTTGCCAGCAGCCTGCGTGATGCTGGCTTTTTTGTTGAGATTATCCCCAATCAAGGAGCAGGTGCAGCACGCTTACGTATTGAGGCGGCGCGGCGTTTGTTTGGCGCCATTTGGTTTGATGAAGAAACAACCAAGGCTGGTATTGATGCGCTTGGTTGGTATCATGAAAAGCGTGATGATAACCGCCAAATTGGCCTTGGGCCAGGCGCAGCTGGTCGAACATGGGCGCTGATGCTTTGGGCTGATTTGGGCCTATAGCGGGGCAAAGCAAAATCGTGAGCGATATCAAAATATGCGTTATCAATCATCTTCTTGGATGGCGATTTGGGTTTTGAAAAGTAGCGGTTTACAAAAATGGTAAACAATGGTTAAACAAATCTTCCCAACGACGAAATTTTGGGCTTTTTTGAGGTATTTTTCCTAAAAAACTCCAAATTTTAAAATGGATAGAGATAATTTGCGACCGATGCGGGGGATAAGATGATTTCTTGTGGTGTTGATCAAATGGTCACCAGAACACGCAAAAAGTTGATTTTTGGTTTCAAGAAGATATTCATTGCCGCCTGGCCCCCCCGCGGGAAATTATGCCTTTTAATGGCGAGCAGGAGCTGAAAATAGGGGTTTTCGTGACAACGCGCCGTGATACCCCAACCGTGTTGCCCATTGTGGAATGGGTGATTGGCTCTGAAATCAATAACGCGGCGGGCGTTTTACCGCGCGAAATTGGGCAATATTGCCAATAATTAAACTGGGCCGAATGGTTTCGTGATCAATCGGGGGCAGAAGACGAAGATAGCGATGCTTTTGCCGATACGGTGATTTGCGGTATGGGTTGGACTGATACGGGGGCGATTATCTGATGGTGATCCCATTTTAACCTGACCCTAAAAATCGGGATTGCGGGCAGAAAGGGTTTAAAATCCCGCCCCTTTGGTAATAGATGAAAAACCGACGATGGGAACTGTTTCAGATATTGATGAGAATTCTTATGCCATTTTGTTTCCCGTTTGGGTGATCCGCACGGCGCGCACCATATAAAGCTGGGCGTTAAGTGGCCATTTGAGAGGGGATAAAGAATGACCAAAAGTACAACG